>JBBPBX010015359.1:34926-49580 GCA_038048925.1 Garcialebias charrua | reverse complement strand
TCTATTTCAAAATCAGAACATCTTCTCGTCCCCCTTAACAACTCTCTGCTATCCCCCTCCCCTCAGGTCAAGAGCCTCTGTGTCATCCTCGACACCACTCTCTCCTTCACTTCACACATCAACAATATTACTCGGTCTGCCTATTTCCACCTCCGTAATATTAACCGTCTCCGTCCTTCTCTCACACCCCGCTCCACAGCCATCCTGGTGCACAGTCTTGTGACTTCCCGTATCGATTACTGCAACTCCCTTCTCTACGGCCTCCCCAACAAATCTCTCCACAAGTTACAGATGGTCCAGAACTCAGCTGCCCGTGTCATCACTCAAACCTCCTACTATAACCACATCACTCCTGTCCTGCAGCAGCTCCACTGGTTCCCGGTTAAATCACGCATCATCTTCAAAATTCTACTTCTCACGTTCAAATCTATCCACAACCTTGCCCCTCCTTATCTATCTGACCTACAAATCTCCATCCCACCACGCAAGACTGCCCTGAAAACACATCTCTTTAGACTAGCTTATCATTAACTTTACTAAATGTATTTTATATTCTTTTGTATTTTATATTCTTTATTCATTGTATACAGTATTTCAATTTGTTCCTGCTGATGTTTGAACTGTTTGTTTGTTTTTACACAATATGTTCTTGCTGTGAAGTGTCCTTGGGTGTCCTGAAAGGCGCTTTTAAATAAAACGATTATTATTATTATTATTACACTCTCCACTTCACTCCACTAAATATGTTTTATTTTTCACTCGTTAAAGTTTGCCACCAGCTGGTCAGTTTACTGACCAACAACAACTTAATTAATATATTCACCCTTTAATGATCAGAATCAGTCACTGAAGTAAGATCTGTTAATTACAGAGCCCCATACATGACAAATTAATATTCATCTGAATGAAGAGACCAATGTTTTCTTTGAAGTTTTATTACAAAGTAATCAAACAAAAAATGAACAACAATAATAAACAAACAATAATAATTCATCAATCAAGGCTTAATTCTCTTATAAGGCAAAATTAACTCTTAATCATGAATAAATGAATACAGTAGTTTGCTTTGGATTTTGGTTGAAAGAAGTTATTTAATCTGATCAGATAAAGTCATTTATTATCACTGCAAGCCAGAAAATTATTTATGGAGTTGCATCAGCAAAAATTGGCATGTTCAGACCAAAGCATCAAGGTAGCTGACCATCACTGACAGCTCCAGGGGTCGTGAGGGGCACACAGCTGATGAGAAGGTGCCGTCCATCGCAGCCTTCAGCCAGCTTGGACTTCAAGCCGAGAACGTGAATTTTGCAGTGAGGAAAACGCTTCATCTTCTGTAGTTATTTAAACTTCAGTTTTTCTAACAAGTTGTATTTGAGCAACATGTTTTTCTGATCAGGACGGAACGAGTGGACCTCGGGACTACACCCGGATCAGGGTCCAAGACGAACTGGTCAGTTCGGGAGTCGAAAACAAACTGCTTTGTCCCACAAAGAGACTTTGTGTAAAACAACAGCTCTCAGAAGATGTTTCGACTGCTCTCGTGAACATTGTGACTTTCCCTCTGAAGCAAACTGCTCCAGCTCCAAGGACTTTTAGAACAGGTGTCTCTGAAGGAATAATTTCTTTCTGAAAAACAGAACAGAGAAATATGAACACATTTTCATTTTCACACTTATTAATCAAATAAAACAAAATTCATTAATGGTTGGTTTTTCTTTCTTAGAAACTGAGGACAAATAAAAGTAAACATTAGTCCGACTATAGCTGACTCTGTGTCCAAGGACGGGAAATGTGTGAAAACGTCAGACATCATTGAAGTCAGAGGTAAAGAACAATGAGTCTGGAAGACACCCAAGGGTCAGGGGTCACAGTTAGAGCAGTGCAGCTTCATGCTACAATATCAACCCTCTTTGGTAAGGATTATTCTTTTATCACATTGTGGCAACAGTTGTAATGGGTGACGTCTATTTTGTGAAAAAAGTTTTTGTTTTTCTCCTTTAAAGGTTTAAATGTTTAAATAAAGGTCACACAACTCAGAAATAATAACCTACTAACATGATAAACTCAAAATGACAACTAGCATTTCAAATGAGATACAATCTCTAAACGATGATGTAGCATCTCATAGGTAGATGTGATCTACAACAGCAGCTACAATTATGATCTTATTGTTTTAAGACACATATTTTTTAGATGCTGCTATAATTATCAGATAGTATTACGTCATACTTAGTATTTGACATGCTAAATCATAGTTAGGAGACCCATAATTGTGGAAATCTAAGTCATAATTTTGAGATGCTTGTTCACATATTTTGAGGTAAATAAAATATGTGACCTCAAACGTATGCCTCATCTGATAATAAGGAGATATTAAGTCATAATTATTAGATACAAAAGTTCAGTTTATGATATGCTAAGTCCTAATTATACTTTTGTCAAAAGTACGACTTAGTATTCGATAATATGGAGATGTTTTCATATTTATAAGACTCTATATGAGACACTAAGTCAGCGGTGTTCAGTTCTGGTCCTCGAAGGCCACAATCCTCCATGTTTCAGATGTTCCTCTGCTGACTTGAACGAATGGGAGATTAACTGGTTTTTGCAGAACTTCAAGACATGCTGAACCACTAAGTCAGCCACTGAATCATGTGTGATGGAGCGGGTAAACAACAAAAAACATGCAGGATAGTGACCCTTAAGAACCGCTGTACAAAGCATCCTGATGCATACTCAGTACATCTAACAAGTTGAGTCAGGTCTGCTGAACGGGTCCTTCTTTGTCAAAATGTTTTGTCTTTGATCCAGAAGACTTCTTCAGTGTGAGGAGCTGCAAACAAAAGCACCTTCACATCCACTGTACTAAGCCTTATCTATGAGATGCTGTCATTTTTACAAGATATGGTCTAACAGTTAATACTACAGTATCTGATAATAAGGAGATGTTAAGTCAGGGGTCTGCAACCTGTGGCTCTGGGGCCACATGTGGCTCTTTGGTACCTCTACAATGGATATTTCAGGCATTGAGCAAAACTAAAACAAAAGTGAATTTTATTTTAATTATTGCCAACAATGAAAATGGCTAATTTTAGCAGATTTTCTGTCATTGTCAGATATGTGAATGTTAGTACAAATACAACATGTGGACTTGGACTACATCATGCTAGTAGTTTGTTAGCCACTTTAAGTCGACTTGCAGTCTCTTAGCGTGATCTTTCTCTCAATACCACCAGAAAGTTTTGGAATATCTTTAAGACAAGCTGCTGAGAAGGAATATTTGATGACTGGAAGTATAAAACACACACACACACACACACACACACACACACACACACACACACACAAATCAAAGTCAAAGTAAACAAAAGTATTTATTTTTCTTTAAAAAATGGACATCCAACAAACTTGTCTAATTGTAATAATAATAATAATAATAATGAATTTAATTTATAACGCACTTTTCATTAACAAAAATCTCAAAGTGCCACAAAGGGGAACAAAAATCAAAGATCAAATAAAAACGAGTGATAAAATCAGTAAAATCAATAAATAATATCAACTAAGATCAAAGATAAAATTATGTGGAGGCAGAGTAGGCTCGCTTAAAAAGAAAGGTCTTCAAGCCGTTTTTAAAGTCAACCAGTGACTGTGGAGCTCTCAGGTAGTCAGGGAGGGAGTTCCATAGGCGGGGGGCAGCCACACAGAATGCCCGGTCTCCCATGGTCCTTAATTTGGTTCGTGGAATGTGAAGGAGATTACTGTTCTGTGATCGTAGAGACCGGGTGGATGAATATGGTGCAAGAATGTCCTTTAGATAATCAGGTGAAGTTCCGTGTAAGCATTGATGTGTAATGAGAGCAGTTTTGTACTGAATTCTGTAGGTGACAGGAAGCCAATGGAGGTTATGGAGAATGAGTGTAACATGTTCCAATTTACGAGCTCTCAACAAAATCCTTGTACTTTGTATACTGTCTGTACTTTATGCTTTAAGGATACTTAATTCTTCAACAATTAAGATAACTCACGCCTGCAGAGTTCAGTGTTTTAGTTTGTATAAAACTGTTAAAAATTTTATATTTTTTATTTGTTTACAATATGAATCTGGTCTTTTGTTTTGAATTAATATGTAGAAATGTCAATAAATGTTAATATTAGTTAGACATTTTTCATTTTATAATATCACCCCCACTGACAAGAAAAGCCATCTCCAACAAACTTGTGGTCTATGGGCCACCCGTGGACAGTAATAATAATAATAATAATAATCATTTTATTTAAAAGCGCCTTTCAGGACAGCCAACAGTGCACAGTTGTAGCAGGTTTTGCAGCTCCAGACACGTACAGTAGTAGTATAGTTAGTGAGCAAAGTGGCAAAAAAAGGCTCTTATTATTGCAAAGCTTACCAGATCTGCAGATACCCTGGTGAAAATTTAATGTACTTAAGTGTATTTTAAGTATGCTTAATTTTCAATAAATAAATTAGAATATGTTCTCAAGTGAATGTACTTATTATGATTATATTGAAAATGTAAAATCAATAGTTTTATCTAAATATACTTCAAGTACATTGTTATAAAAAATTACACTTTATGAAGTATTATTTTTTTGCTTAAATCAAATATATTTATAAAATTAAACTTCAAATATACTTTTTTAAAATGCACTTTGAATGCATTCTAAATAAATACATTTGAAAAATACTTTATGATGTTGATGTTTTTCTTAGATGTTATTACTGTTTTTCTTTTACATTTTATTGTTGGATAACTGGGACCCTGTGTACATAATCTCGTTTCATCACATGTGGTGCAAATGAAAAATAAAGAATCTCTGACTCTTATGCAGACCCCTGCTTAAAAAAAAGTATAGTCTGTCATAGAATGTACTGCATGCAACTTTGTGTGTTTAATAAACAAGTTTAAATGTACAGACCTCTTGTTATATTAAATATTAAAACATTTATAAGGTATTTATACATAGTAATATATAGTTCTTAATGACGTTGTTGAAGCATTGGATGCTAAGGATTATTGTGCTGCACTTTTCTTAGACCTGTGCTTTTGACACTGTGGATCATAACATCTTGTGTCATAAACTCTCAGAAATCGGTTTCTCAGATCACACCACTGGTTGGTTCTCTAACTGTCTTTCAGATCGGAGACAATGTTATCAACATAATGGTACTTCCTCCAGTTAACAGTCAACAATGTTGTACCACAAGGCTCAGTCTTAGGACCAACCCTCTTTACAATCTACATAGGTAATGTAGGTCAGAGTATCCCTGATGTATCCTTACATTTCTATGCTGATGACACAGTTGTTTATTGTTTAGCTAAAACAGTTGCTAAGGCTTTCCAGCTTTTGCATAGAGCAAAGAGGGAAGTAGCTAAGGCAAAGCAGAGGGCGTACAATGAGTTGTATGGGAGACTGGACACTAAAGAGGGCGAGAAGGACTTGTACCGATTGGCAAGACAGAGGGATCAGGCTGGAAAGGATGTGCAGCAGGTTAGGCTTATTAAAGATGGGAATGGGAATGTTCTAACAAGTGAGGAGAGTGTGATGGGAAGATGGAAGGATTACTTTGAGGAGCTAATGAATGAAGAGAATGAAAGAGAAAGAAGAGTGGAGGTCATAGAAACTGTGGACCAGGAAGTGGGAAAGATTAGTGAGGGTGAAGTCCGGAAAGCTCTGAAAAGAATGAAGAAGGGGAAGGCAGTAGGACCTGATGACATACCAGTGGAGGTTTGGAAATGTCTTGGAGAGGTGGCAGTGAGGTTTTTGACTCAAATATTTAATGGAATATTTGAGGGTGAGAAAATGCCTGAAGAATGGAGAAGAAGTGTGCTGGTTCCCATTTTTAAGAACAAGGGTGATGTACAGAGTTGTAGCAACTACAGGGGAATTAAGTTGATGAGCCACACGATGAAGATCTGGGAGAGAGTTGTGGAAGGAAGGCTTAGACAAGAGGTGACTATCTGTGAGCAACAGTATGGTTTCATGCCAAGAAAGAGCACCACAGATGCCATCTTTGCTTTGAGGATGTTGATAGAGAAGTACAGAGAGGGTCAGAAAGAACTCCATTGTGTGTTTGTGGATTTAGAAAAAGCATATGACAGGGTGCCAAGAGAGGAGGTGTGGTATTGCATGAGGAAATCTGGAGTGGCAGAAAAGTATGTTAGACTGGTACAGGACATGTATGAGGACAGCAGGACAGTGGTGAGATGTGCTGTAGGAGTGACAGATAGCTTCAAGGTGGAGGTGGGATTGCATCAAGGATCGGCTCTGAGCCCCTTCTTGTTTGCTCTGGTGATGGACCGACTAACAGATGAGGTCAGGCAGGAATCCCCATGGACTATGATGTTTGCAGATGACATTGTGATATGTGGTGAGAACAGGGAACAGGTGGAAGAGAACTTGGAGAGGTGGAGGTATTCACTTGAAAGAAGAGGAATGAAAGTCAGCCGTAGTAAGACAGAGTACATGTGTGTGAATGAGAGGGAGGCCAGTGGAACAGTGAGGCTACAAGGAGCAGAGGTCACAAAGGTGCAGGACTTCAAGTACTTGGGGTCCACTGTCCAGGAAAATGGGGAATGTGGTAAAGAGGTGAAAAAGAGAGTCCAGGCAGGATGGAGTGGATGGAGAAAAGTTTCAGGAGTGATTTGTGACAAAAAGGTGTCAGCAAAGGTCAAAGGAAAAGTTTACAAGACAGTGGTGAGACCAGCTATGTTGTATGGTCTGGAGACAGTGGCATTGACAAAAAGACAGGAGAAAGAACTGGAAGTGGCAGAAATGAAGATGCTGAGGTTCTCCTTAGGAGTGACAAGGATGGATAAGATCAGGAATGAGATCATCAGAGGTACAGCACATGTTAAACAACTGGGAGATAAAGTTAGGGAGGCCAGACTGAGATGGTTTGGACATGTCCAGAGGAGGGACAGTGGGTATATTGGTAGAAGGATGTTAGAAATGCAGCTGCCAGGAAAACGACAAAGAGGGAGGCCAAAGAGGAGATATGGATGCAGTTAGAGAGGACATGGAGGTAGTTGGAGTGAGGACAGAGGATGCAAAGGACAGAGTGAGGTGGAGGAGGATGACTCGCTGTGGTGACTCCTGAAAAGGGAAAAGCCGAAAGAAGAAGAAAAAGAAGAATGTGTTATTTTGAGCCTGATAAACATAACTGATAAAACATTATAATCTACCAAATCATGGAACTTCAATAACTTCAGTTGATAAAATAATGCACTTGATGGATGACAGTAATGTTTTCTAGTGATAATTCTTACAGCTCTTTTCTGTAAAACAAAAATAGGCTTTGTGATTGTTTTACACGCTTTCCCCCAAACATCAATACAATAAATTAAGTGTGGAACAATGATTGTGTTATATAACAAATTTATCATTCAATAAGTCTCTGACTTTGTACAGTACTGCAATAGATTTAGCTACAGTATTGTTATTCTTACAGAATTTATGTGATGTTTCCATGTCAGTTTGTCAGTTTTTCCCTCCATTGATTACGGTGACATTCTCTACATGAATGCTCCTACAAGCACCCTGCAGATGTTGGATGTTGTCTATCATGGTGCACTAAGATTCATAACTGGTTGTGATTATCGTACCCACCACTGCACCCTGTATTCACTGGTTAACTGGACATCATTAACCTCACGCAGACTCTTCCACTGGTACATTTTCATCTTTAAATCACTTCTTGGTCTGCTGCCCTCATACATCTCCTCCTACATGTCTTTGCGTGAGTGCAGCTACAGTGTGCGCTCTCAGGACATGATTACCTGCAGTGTTCCGTCAGTGAGGACTGAACTTGGAAAAAGGGCCTTCTCCTACTCTGCTCCTGCTTCATGGAATATCTTACAAAAAGATCTGAAGCTCTCGACCTTGACTTCTCTAAATGGTTTTCAGAATCTGTTGGAATCCTGGCAAAAACCAATGCAGATTTGTTCCTGTCTTTGATTTTATACGTCTACCTTATAATGTTTTGCTAGTTTTTTGATACTTTGTTAAAAAAAAAAAAAAAAACTTTCTTTTGTTTTTTTCTCTCTTTTGTTTTCTATTGTTTATTGTTTGTTTGTTTATTGTTTATTGTTTAAGGAAATTCTACCACTGCTGTTCATTGTTCTTTAGTTTTAGCAGGTCGCTTTCGTAAATGAGCCCTTGAGGTTCAAAAGATTTACCTGACTAAATAAAGGTTGAATGAATGTCATCAATACCAAAAACTTCCCCTCACTCACTCTACAAATCTCAACACCCTCAATTTTGAATGGAACATCAACAGTTTTCTTTTTATTACTGAATAGTACAGTCATTCGTTTTATCTAGATTTAATGATAATTTATTGAGTTTAAACCAAGTTTGTATTTTGACCAATTCTGTCTTTACCATGGTCTTGAGCCGGAAAAGGGTAGCATGCCCTCTCTGGGTCGGGGAGGAGGTCCTGCCCCAAGTGGAGGAGTTTAAGTATCTCGGGGTCTTGTTCACGAATGAGGGAAAACTGGAGCGTGAGATCGATAGGCGGATAGGTGCAGCGTCCGCAGTGAAGCGGGCGCTGTACCGGTCTGTCGTGGTGAAGAGAGAGCTGAGTCGAAAGGCAAAGCTCTCAATTTACCGATCGATCTACGTTCCCACCCTCATCTATGGTCATGAGCTTTGGGTTGTGACCGAAAGAACGAGATCTCGGATACAAGCGGCTGAAATGAGTTTTCTCCGCAGGGTGTCTGGACTCTCCCTTAGAGATAGGGTGAGAAGCTCAGTCATCCGGGAGGGACTCGGAGTAGAGCCGCTGCTTCTCCACATCGAGAGGAGCCAGTTGAGGTGGCTCGGGCATCTGGTTAGGATGCCTCCTGGACGCCTCCCTGGTGAGGTGTTCCGGGCATGTCCCACCGGGAGGAGACCCAGAGGAAGACCCAGGACACGCTGGAGGGACTATGTTTCTCGGCTGGCCTGGGAACGCCTTGGGATTCCCCCAGAGGAGCTGCTTCAAGTGGCTGGGGAGAGGGAAGTCTGGGCCTCCCTACTTAGGCTGCTACCCCCGCGACCCGACCCCGGATAAGCGGACGAAAATGGATGGATGGATGGATGTCTTTATCAATTCCAACATCTGCTCTATATCTTCACCTAAACAAAAAAATGTGGTATCATCAGCAAAAAGTACACATTTAAGGAGTCCTGATACATTTACCAAGTCATTCACATATAAAAATAGCTTTGGTCCAAGTACAGAGCCTTGAGGAACTCCACATGTGAGATTACCGGTACAGAGGTCAAATCTTACATCATTTATCTGTACATTATTTCGGACTTTTTAGTTTTTATTTTATGTGTGTGTGTGTGCTTCCACAGTTTGCAGTCCCCATCAGGTAACAGGGACAGAAATCACAACAGCAAGTCTTATTTTGAAGTCCGGCAGAGACTCGGAGTCTTTTATTTTGAAGCGCCCAGCTCACCCGGGCTGAGCGGACCGAGCTGAGCCCAGTCGAGCAGCAGAGACAGCACCGAGCGGTGTCGGAGCTCCAACTATGACAGAAGAGAAGTTCACAAGCTGATCCAGGCTGGTCGACAGCCGTAGAGACGCCACACGGACCGCTGGTTCGCGGGACAGTTCGTGTCCCCGGACGGACGACTCTCGGTTCGGATACACGGCGGTGGCAGCAGGAGCTGGTTGGTGTGTGCGGGGGGGCTCTGGCGGCGGTCCCGCTGCTAGCGAAACATGAACAAAACCCACCGAGTGCCGAGCAGCCGTTCTCTGAGTACCGTGGAGGTGAAGAGCAAGGTAATGCTGGGACTTTGTCGTCACTTTGATTCGCCATCTTTGCGCCGCTAACTCTAGTCCTTCGGCTAATTTAGCTAAGTGGCTCGGTAGCAGGGCAAGATGTCGCTCTAATTACAAATAAGCCTAAGCTGTCTNCTATGACAGAAGAGAAGTTCACAAGCTGATCCAGGCTGGTCGACAGCCGTAGAGACGCCACACGGACCGCTGGTTCGCGGGACAGTTCGTGTCCCCGGACGGACGACTCTCGGTTCGGATACACGGCGGTGGCAGCAGGAGCTGGTTGGTGTGTGCGGGGGGGCTCTGGCGGCGGTCCCGCTGCTAGCGAAACATGAACAAAACCCACCGAGTGCCGAGCAGCCGTTCTCTGAGTACCGTGGAGGTGAAGACAAAACCCACCGAGTGCCGAGCAGCCGTTCTCTGAGTACCGTGGAGGTGAAGAGCAAGGTAATGCTGGGACTTTGTCGTCACTTTGATTCGCCATCTTTGCGCCGCTAACTCTAGTCCTTCGGCTAATTTAGCTAAGTGGCTCGGTAGCAGGGCAAGATGTCGCTCTAATTACAAATAAGCCTAAGCTGTCTCTGCAACCGCGTTATATTTCACCGCTTTTAGGACATATTTGGAGTTGGACCGTGACGCAGGAGTCATTTGTTAAGTTTTGCGGACAGCTTGTATAAGTTGGAGGTTAATGTCAGCCGAGCGAGTCCGTGTCACCTGTCACAACTCCTTCCGCCCGCTCCCTCCATTCATTTACCAACATTTGGCCAGTTTTTACACTATATCAAAGTTTTGCCTGTTTTTATAATATAAATTGGGAGTTCTACTCGTTTGTTTATTTATTTGTGACTAATAAAGTCTTGTTTGAGTCCTCGATACCTGCCGGTTTTTAGTATTTCTTTCCCCGGCGGCTCAGGTGTCATTCGGTCTGCGGGGAGATTATCTCCTTCCGCCGCTAACTGTAGTCCGCATTAAAAATGCCAATTAAATCAAGATTTTATTAGCTTTTTTTCCCCACGTGGTCATAAATTACGACCTTTTTTTGGTGCCACTATCCATAGGTTTCATCCTCTCTAATATTTTCCTTTAAAGACAAAGTTATACAATTTTTTCTTCCAACTAAAATAATCCACTTTTTTTTATATTTAGGAGCATTTATTTTACCTCCAAACTTTAATTTATGCATGTCTTTGCTCTGATGTGTAACAATGCCCAATCTAGCCTCAAATTGGATCTTTTTTGTCAGCACTTGGCAACAGTAACCACAACACCCAGATCTGCTGCACATCAGCAGGGAGGGAGTCGTCATCTGTGCTGTGTGTCAGCGCCACAGCTGCCTGCAGATCAGTAATCTGAGGACATTTATCTTGTAAAACCACACTGACCATTACTCACAAACCAGCAGCAGCTCACAGGGACAAACTATGTGCTGAAAACACATATTTTGTCTAATTATGGAACCAAACATCCTGCAAGACGAGTAGATAAGACAGTCTTAATCACATGTTGCATGCTCATCATAATGTTTACATTATTAATTTATAATGTGGTGTGTTAGCTTACCCTCTGTGGATTGGAGATTCTAACAGAAAAGTTCAAAACTGTTCAAAATTAAGACCATTAGTGTTCAAGTAAACATCAGTGACATTTGCCTAAAGGAAATTTTCTCCACCAGTGGTCCAGAATTCATTAATTCATTCATTCAACCTTTATTTATACAGGTTAGCCTCGTTGAGCCACGGGGACTCATTTACAAGAGGGACCTGTCTCACTCACACCCAAGGTCAATTTAGAGTTACCAATCAGCCTAGCATGCATGTTTTTGGACTGTGGGAGGAAACCGGAGCTCCCGGAGAAAACCCACGCATGCACGGAGAGAACATGCAAACTCCTCCCAGAAAGGCCCCCGGACCGGGATTTGAACCGGAGACCTGCTCGCTGAGAGGCAGCAGCTCTACCAGTTGTGCCACCGTGCTGCCAGGTAGTCCTCGACTTACGACGTAGATCCGTTTCTACGCGGCGTCGTAAACCGATTTTCGACGTGCCGGAAAATACGTACATACATACTGCACCGTATGCGTACATGTACAGTACTGTATTACCAAGCACTTAGCCTATCCTAACACATTACCCTACATAATTATCGAAAAACACATACATTTGGGAGCCATAATAAAGGGAAAAAAGAGTTAATGGCCTACCAGGATGCTGTTGACGCTGTTCTCCTCGGCCCATCCGCTGTACCTGTATTCCGTTTTCCGTTTACGACGTAAAACCGCATTCACAGTACAGGACAGTATTCCTCCGCCGCTGCACCGCGTACAGTACAATATTTTCCGCCACCGCACAGCGTACAGTATAATATTTTCTGCCGCTCCACCGCGTAAAGTACAATATTTTTTACACTGCTTTACGTTTACGGCGTAAAACCGGTCCATCTGCCGTATTCCGCATTTCGTTTACGACGTAAAACCACGTTCACAGTACGTACTACAGTACCATGTATTCCTCCGCCGCTACGTTTACGACGTAAAACCGGTCCATCTACCGTATTCTGCATTCCGTTTACGACGTAAACCGCGTTCACAGTACAGTTTTGTTTAGTTCTTTTAATGTCCAGAGGACCAGGCTTAGCTTTTTTAGAGAGTACAGTGCAGTATTCTTCCGCCGCTACGTTTACGATGTAAAACCGGTCCGTCCGCCGTATTCTGCATTCTGTTTACGACGTAAAACTGCGTAACTCGGCTTTTCATAGTAATTATTATTTTTTTAATTATGAGAGATGTCGTAACCACGAAACGTCGTAACTCGAGACCGTCGTAACCCGAGGACTACCTGTACTGTGTAAATTTAAAGTATTTTAGTGTCAGCTATGCTAAATGCTAGAAAAGCAGCTTTTCTTAAAACGAATTACTTTAAATTGAAAAGACACTGCATGTCTAATAAATTACTGTAAGTCCTTGAAAATTTGCACTGCCTAAAACATGATCAACATGATTAAAAAGCTTTACTGTCTTAACTTAATTACCATTAATGCTAGAAAAGCTGCACCCCCTAAAATGGTATAGCGTAAATTCTGACAAAACTGCACCCCTAAATTGCCATAAATGCTAGGTAAGCTGCACAACATAAAATGAATAACCGTACATGGTGGAAAAATTGCGTCAACTTAAATTAATTAGCATAAATGCTGGAAAAGCTTCACCACTTAAAATGAATTACTGTAGATGCTAGAAAAGCTGCACTACCTTAACTGAATTATTACAAATGCATGTCTCCATGTAAAAAAAAAATCATCAAAGCTGCTAAAACTGAGCTGCCTCTAATTCATTGCCATAAATATGGACAAAAGCTCCACGTCTTAAAATAAAATAAAGGAAAATGTGCAAATTCAATAATATGTATTAACTAACCTGGGTCCAAATAATTTATGTGGGTGCAGGTCCATTTGGAAACCACAATTCAAGACCTTTTACGATTGAACTTTATTCTGGACAAATACTTTTTATTTCTTGTCATTCATATACAGTAGGTAGTAAATTTGAATCATATTGGTCTTTTTTTGAATTTACCTTGCTGAAACTTGCAGAAACCTTGATCTTAGCTGTGTTTTGTTTTCACGAAATATGTACACCCATGTTTATTTGTTGGTATAATGAATGTAAAGTATAATGAATGTAAAGTCACACCCACATGCCTGTTTGCCCCCATCCCAGTTCGGTGCAGAGTTTCGTCGGTTCTCTCTGGATCGGTCGAAGCCTGGTCGTTTTGATGAATTCTATGGCCTCCTGCAACACGTGCATCGCATCCCCAACGTGGAGCTGTTGGTGGCCTACGCCGACGTTCACGGCGACCTGCTGCCCATCAACAATGACGACAACTACTACAAGGCAATCTCCACAGCTAACCCTATGCTCAGACTCATCCTGCAGAGGAAAGGTAAGAGAACAAACGGAAAGTAGTTTCTGAGGCATTCAAAGTTCAAAGAAAGGTCCCATATTGACATAAAACAACATACAGTATCATAGAAATACTGGATTAAGTTCAACGTCTATCATTTATTCTAGATTGCAAAAATACGCTATCTTTTACGATTACCATACCTTGTCAGCTCATAGGCTACATACACATTGTGGGTGTGTTTTTCCTGTCTCATGGTGTTTGTATTAAGACCTATATAATACAAGTTCAGTGACCTTGCTGTACATTAATTACTTGTTTTTTATATTTTATCTAAACTATTCATTATTATTAATAATTATTATTTATTAATAATGTCTCGAGCAGCCAAAGTCACTTGGAACATGTGATTCTAATAATCTGGCTGCTTTGAAAACAAAGAATTCAAGTTCCACAAAGCCTAATTTTGTATACAGTACTCTGGTTTTATTTTTATTTCACTCCTGTCCAGGCTCTTCAATGATCATTAACAATTTACATGCCCGGTCACGGACAGGAAAATTAAAACAAATGTACAAAACGCAATGTTTCTGATATCTCTGCTGTAAGCATTTAAACTGTAGGGATAGTACGAGAGACACAATTACTGTTTTGGCGCTGTGAATTTTTTACTCCGCAGTATACATTAAAACAAATAATAGGCCCGTGTCTACCTTCTCAGCTCGCAACACATTGTCCATGTATTTATTCTGTATTGAGCTCACTGCAACATTAGCTCTGTGTTTGGGCCTTATCTCACAGTGTTTATATTCTGACCTACCTTGGCTTAAGTTTTAAAGTTCCAGTCACTTTATGTATGCAGTACTCCTTTAAATCCCTTGCTAGCTCTGGAATGATCATTACCAATGTTTACGTTACTAACTGTCCTGCCATTACAGCACATCACATTCAGGCCTCTGTTGTAAATGAG
>JBBPBX010015359.1:0-20813 GCA_038048925.1 Garcialebias charrua | reverse complement strand
TATATGTATGTGTGTGGGGGGGGGGGAAGGGGGGTTAAACCCTTCTCACACTCTTGCAGTATTCTAAACAATGTTTCTAAACTCACTAAAAGACACATAATGTCATGATTTCAGCTCCCTGCCTCCTCTGCTCTTTGTCAACTGCAAGCGCTCTTGGCCACGCCCACTTCACTGCTCTGCACAGAGAACAGCTGATCAGCTGCAGCAGGAAGCTTATCCTGCAGGAAGGGCTGCACGAAGCTGCAGCAGGTGCTAAATAATTTAAAATAATTTATTTTAAATAAAAATGTCAAGCCGATTGTGCAACTCATCCATCAGTCAGCCAACTGTGTGTCATGTCCAATCTTATTTTGAAAAACTGAGGTAGAGCGAATCTGCGAAAAACAAACTGTGAATTATGTATTATGTAATTATGTAATCATATATTCATGAAATTTTGGGATATTTTCCCCCATTTAAGTTGTGAATTATTTTCAGTCCACCATTCAGTAAGACACATATGGAGGTAAACATTTGTTGTTTTGGTATAAAACATGGAACTGATAATAATAAAAAAATAGAACTGATTTCAGTGGAAGTGCACTATATTGATGATTTGCTTTATTTTATGCTATGTTATGAACTAGTAGATTTTCTGTTGATGCAGATTTATTTTTACCTTCAGTAAGGACAAAAAGCAGCCATGTTTGCTCCAGTTGAAGTACGGTAGTAACAATAAAGGCAGCATCGGTTTACAACTTCCTGGTCACGATGAAGCCTCGGCATAGCGTCGATTTTCCGGAAATATCAGGTATCAGGAAATAATGGAGTAATGTCGTTAGAGATTATTACGCTGCAGCGAACGCGGCTCATTTTCTCGTTTCGTCATTATTGTGATAAAGTGAACACCAGCAGTAAAGTGGATACTCAAGAAGTGGCTGTAAGGAGAGTACTGAGGGCGTGCATGAATGCATCGCTGGAGAAGGGAGTGCACTATTCCCCTCGGTGGATATACACTTGTCTGATTTTTGTTTAGTAGATTTTAATTTCTACATGCTCACGAGAGTGCTTGATGGTCAACGTGATCTAAATGCTGTCTGTTAATTCTACCCAAGTTTCTCTTTTACTGCCAGTGTCAGGAGTCGGGTGCATCCAGAGTGTATCTGGAAAATTAATGTGTGCCGTTTTTACACAAGTAGTTAACGCTCGACGGTCAAAGTTATAATTTTTTAAGCATCAGGATGGAAATTGTCTACCCTGTTTGTGCGTGCATGTTCTCACGGGGTTGTCATTTTCTCCTCCATTGCTTTGCTTCCTCGCTAACTCCATTCAAAGTGTGGGAAAAGAAAGCAGCCGCTGCATAGCTGGAATACCTAACCTGTGCAGAGCATGGCGAGCGATTATGTTTTCTGTTGAGAGTATGTGAATTATGCCTGATTCTAGTGCAGGTCTATCTGAAGGTTATTTGTCTGGGCCCTAGAGCGACAAAGAAAACCAACTGAGCTATTTTCAGAGATAACCCTGGGTTAGTGATACATTTAGTCTTGCCTTTCAGCTAAATCAGAAAACCAGAGATTAAAGCAAAACAATAAAGTGGCAATTCCAATATATCCCAATTTTTTTTTTGCCATTTTCACACAAACTGTGACACTTTCCTGACATGTTGTGTAAGAACGCACATTTTTTTGTTGTTGTGGTGAGACTTTTAATTCAGTTCAGTTTATTTACGTAGAGCCAGTTTACAACAGAAGTCATCTCAGGTCACTCAACAGAAAAATTCATGTATAAAAATAATACTGTAATTTAACACTATTTATCTGAGGAGCAGACTGCTTTGAGTTTAACTCCATCACAGAACTCTCATCTTGAGCAAGCATGAAGGCGACAGTGGAAAGGAAAAGCTCCCTTATGAGCAGGGGTCTGCAACCTTTACAATCAAAAGAGCCATTTCTACCCCTTTGTTCACCACGTTGATCGTGTCCAGAGCCACAATACTGGTGGCTACAACTGTGTTTATCAACTGGAGGCCCGCGGATCACTTTAAGTTTGTTGGAGGGGGCTTTTCTGGCCACTAGGGGTGACTTTATAAAACTAAAAATACAGTAATGAGTTTTAACATTTATTGATATTTTTACATTTTAAGACAAAATAAAGATGAGATTCTTGTAAAGAATGAATTTCTAAAAACAAATTATGCAGACCTGTGTGTTTTTTTTATCGTAGAAAATTAAGTATCCTACTTTGATGAAATGAAGCGTAAAGTGAAAGTGTTTTACTCCTAATACTGTATTCACATATTTGCAAAAGAAATTACATGAAAACTGCTAAAACTAATCCTTACACATGTAGTTATCTCTGACTCTATAACGACCAATAAAATTTAGTTTTATGTCAATTTTGGTCAGAGCTTGAAAGAGCCGCTGCAGAGGGACCAAAGAGCCGCATGTGGCTCCAGAGCCGCAGGTTGCAGACCACTGCTCGTGAGGAAGAAATCTTTAGCAGAACCAGGATCAGGACAAGCAGCCATCTGCTTCGACCAGCTGGGTTTGAAAGGAACAGATACACAATGGCAGGTCAAGAATCACATTAAGATAGAAATAGTATCAAACTATTAACAATTCATTTAAGGATATGAGGTCATTTTGTCCTCCAGTAGTCTAAGCCTATAGCAGCATAACAAGACAACCCTAACTATAGGATTGATCAAAGAGGAAAGTCTTAATCCCAGTCTTAAAACTGGACAACGTGTCGGCCTCACAGAAAAGCCGTTTTCGCACTGCACGGCCCTCCCCGGCCCAGCTCGGCGTCTAACCCGGGTTCGTGTTGTTCGCATTTGCCTTCTCGGGCCGGCGGCAGCCCGAGTTTCGGATCCCCACCGACGGAGGTTCTAATCGGGCCGAGCTCCCGGTGCCAGTTTGACGTCATGTACTGCTCATCATTTGATTCGTTGTTTGCAGCAGGGAGTTTGTGTTATGCCTGTGGTTAACACAAACTCCCCCCTTTTTTTTTTATCCAATAAAAGACAAACGTAAAATAAGTTGAACCAGGTGAGAAAATCGAACCCGAGTCGAGATAAAGTTTAGAGCGGCAAGCCGACGCTCTTCCAGTTAGCCACCGAGGTGTATTCCATTTTCCAGGAGTCCACTTTTCCTATAAAGGAACCGCCCTTCATAAAATCCTGGCTACGCCCATGACTAATACAGTAATAATCTCTGCACAATGCGAAATGAGCGGGGGCGGGCCAGGCTGGGCTCTGGGACGAGCTGGGCCGGGGAGGGCCGGGGAGGGCTGTGCAGTGCGAAAACGGCTACAGAAATTGGAAGTTGGTTCCACAAGAGAGGAGCCTGATAACTGAGAGCTCTGCCTCCCATTCTGCTCTTGGAAACTCTAGGAACCACAAGTAAGCCTGCAGTCTGAGAGCGAAGTGCTCTGTTAGGAAAATATGGAACAATAAGATCCGTAATATAAGATGGAGCGAGGTTGTTGAGAGCTTTGTAGGTTAGAAGTAAAATTTTGAATTCAATTCTGGATTTGATGGGGAGCCAGTGGAGTGAAGCTAAAACTGGAGGGATATGACTTCTCCTAATTGACGTTGGAAATGGGCTGATTACTTTTTTTTCTACTTAAGACGTTCCTTTGGTAAATGAAATAACTTACGCCAAAAATACACTACCTGCGGTCCGGCTCCGCCCCGCCCCGCAGGTCGCAGCTGAGCGAGTCCAATTTTCACTACCTCTGCTCAGGTCCGCCTGGATGCGCCGCTCCGAGACGCATGCGCGGGAATTGCGAGATCGCGCGATAAATCAAGTGATAAATAAGTAAGTCAGAACAAAACAATTCATTCGGTGGAAGAAGGAGAACAACAGTAGAGACTGCTGCCTTGATCTTCTCTCGTAAATGAGCGACAGGACATGGTTTGAGCAACAGGAAGTGATGTATTACATTTCAGAATAAAATACTTTATTTATTTATTTATTTATTCTTGTATTGCGTTTGTAGGCGTAGTCATAAATGATAGTTTGACAGCATTTTTGTACAAATAAATCCGTATAGAGCTAGGATTAAGTCCGCCCGTGGTGATTTTATTTTGTAAATACGGAAGTTGTGCTCGTTCCTTTTCCTGTTGGTGCGACGTAATCTTCAAAAGTTGACTCCGGCACAGCTCCGGCGTCCGGCAGAAATAGAAAAATTTCTAATTTTGACGGACTGCCGTCCGCTCCGCAGCTCGCCGCCGCCGTGCGGAGCCAGTGTAAATTCTCTCATTGATTATAATGGGTGCGTATTTGCTGCGGAGGTCGGACCGGAGCGGGGCGGAGCCGGAACGCATGTAGTGTATTTTCAGCCTAAATCACTGTGTATAAATAAAAGGATGTGATACACAAAGGGAACAGCTTTATTGCTTCACAGTTTTATTTTAATGTGGGATGTGCTGCAGCATCATTTAAAAAAGTAAAGCTAACAAACTTAGGATTAATTTATATAAATTTTAGTTTTTTGTGATTATCTTGTTTGAATTACCGAAGAAGTATTCTCTTGTTTTACTCAAATGACGGACACAATACAGCCATTATGAAACAATGTGATAAGAACAGATTAGCTGAAATACTACAGTGCTTTGTTTCACCATCTGTAGTTCCACCTCTGCAGACCCACTTGATCCTTTCAGAACATGGTCAGACATTTTTAAGACCCTACAAGTGTTGTCACACATTTTTCTTTTTATCAGGATAGTTGTCCATGCTGATACGATTATTTTAAGAGGTGTAAATGTCAGCATAGCGGGTAAATTTTTTGAGAAACAGTTTTGAGAAACTGGTCATGTCCCACATCAAGACAACCGTCAACATCAGCGAGGACCCTCATCAATTTGCATACCGCGAGAACCGATCAACAGAGGACGCCATCTCCTCTGTGGTCCACACTGCTCTCACCCACCTGGATCAGAAGGACTCATACGTGCGTCTGCTCTTTGTGGACTTCACATCTGCCTTCAACACCATGATCCCCCAAACTCTGATAGACAAACTATCCACACTTGGACTAAGCCCCTCCATCTGTAACTGGGTACTAGACTTCTTAACAAACAGACCACAGTCCGTGAAGATCCACAACTTCTCCTCCTCCACCATAACCCTCAGCACTGGCTCTCCTCAAGGATGTGTGCTGAGCCCTCTTCTGTTCACTCTGCTCACATATGATTGTACAGCCACACATCCAGGCTGTCATATTGTTAAGTTTGCAGATGATACAGCGGTGGTGGGATGCATCACAGAACAATGATGAATCCAGCTACAGACAGGAGGTGGAACACCTGGAGAGCTGGTGCAAAGAGAACAACCTTCACATGAATGTGAAGAAGACGAAGGAGATGATTGTGGACTTCAGAAGGAACAAACACACCCACACCCCACTGTATATAGGTGGATCTGCGGTGGAGGTGGTCTCCAGCTACAAGTACCTGGGTGTACACTTGAATGATAACCTCAGCTGGAGCAACAACACCACCAGCCTGATCAAGAAAGGTCATCAGAGACTCTACTTCCTCAGACGGCTGAGACGAGCTGGTCTGAGAAGCTCAGTCCTCACCTCGTTCTACAGGTGTGCAGTGGAGAGCGTCCTGTGCTCCAGCATCAACGTGTGGCATGGAGGCTGCACAGTTGCAGAGAGGAAAGCTCTACAGAGAGTGGTGAAGGCTGCACAGAAGTCTGTGGGAGTCAGTCTCCCCACCATCACAGACATTTACACCTCCAGATGCAGAAAAAGAGCCACCTGCATCATGAAAGACCTCACTCACCCAGCACACTCACTCTTTGCACCACTCCCCTCGGGACGGAGGTTGAGGAGCATCAAATGTAGAACCACTAGACTGAGGAACAGCTTCTACCCTGAGGCTGTCAGACTCATGAATAAATAAATAATAAGAATAAACACTGCAAAATGTCACATCATGTTGATACTGATCTGTTTCTTGTTGCTGCGTTCATCTGTGACCATCTGCTCATAATGACTCATGTTCGTGCTGCTGTTTATAATGATGTTTTTCTACTACATTAGGGCTTAGTGTATTACTAGTTGATGTTTCTCTTAGTTAATCCTAGATGTTATTATTGTTTTTCTCTTGCATTTGTTGTTGGATGTAACTGGGACCCCGTGTACATAATCTTGTTTTCATCACATGTACTACATGCGGTGCAAATGACAATAAAGACTCTCTGACTCTAAATCAGATTATTATAGCTTTAAAAATATATATATATATCTGTTGCTTTACAGCAGTTCATTTATCTCACAAGTAGAAAGTTAGTTTGTTAAACACAATCCCTAATAAATATTATATAATACTGTATAAACAAGAAAACTTACCAACCCTCTAACTGTAGCCCTGGTTGACAGGTGCCTTTTTTTTCTGATTATACTTTGAATCAAATACTGTATTCACATTGTTGATCAAACTTTGCTAATAAGCTATTTAGGAGTCTCATTAACCATTATATTATGAAGTATTTACGGCTACTGATTTGATCTTTTTGTTGAACCTAAAACTGCTGATAGTCTTTGTTAGCGTGCCACAGTATAGCTCTGAAATGTTTACTAAGCACCCAGGAACTAAAGGCAGTGGTTTTTACGTTCAACTTCTGCAAAGTCACTCAGAATACAGTCCAAATGAAGAAACTAGTGTCCGCTTGGGGTTTATAGGCTTTTACTGCATCAAGTCTTTGTTGTTTTGGTTCACTCAGGTCAACTTGTCTGTTGGAGATGTTTCTCTTTTTCCACCAAAGCTGACAGTTTTGTTCTGGATGGTTATTTTATAATCTCACGTTGTTGGTTTATTGGACTGTGACTGTTTTTCATTCCTAAAACAGCACAATGTTGAATCCATGTGGCAACAATTGTGGAAAATGATTTAGAATAATAGTTTTACAAGTTATTCACGTAAACAAAAGTCAGGAACCTATTAAATGATAAAGCTCTGTATTTGTTGTATAATACAATTATTGTTCCACACTTAATTTATTGTACTGTATTGATGTTTGGGGGAAAGCATGTAAAACATTTACGGAGCCTATTTTTGTGCTACCAAAAAGAGCTATAAGAATAATCACTAGAAAACATTACTGTCACCCATCAAGCACATTATTTCATCATCTGAAGTTATTGAAGTTCCATGACTTGGTTGATAATATTTTGTCAGTTATGTATAGAGCTCATAAAAATGAACTACCTTTGAATATCCAAATATATTTTGTTAAACGACAAAGCTATTATTATCTCAAGGGAACAGAAATATTTGTTAAACCAAAATATAGAACCAGTTTGAAGGGTTGGTCAACCTCAATCCAGGGAACTGGATTATGGAATGGTTTGGAGAGTGATGTTAAAAATGCAAAATCAATGTTTACATTTAAGAAAAGAATTAAAACTGAATTACAGCAAAAATATATATGAAATACTGTTACGTATGTTGTATTGTAGTTCAATAATAGGGTTTTTTTTTGTTACTTGCAGATGATTGTTGTTTGATTGTTTGAAAAAGGGGGCAGATATAATACGATTTTTTCTTCTTTCTGCTACCCTTCATTTTATTTACAAGTTGTATAAGCCTAATTTGTGGGATTGCTTTGTGTTGTATTTTTAAATGAATAAATTTGAATAAAAAAAAACTTTTAGACGACTCTCTGAAGAGACTTTCTACTTCATACACAGTTGATGTGTGCAACACCTGGACTCAGTTTGAACATGCAAATGACAAAAGTTTTTTATTTATTTATTACGTTTTGCAGCAGATTTCAGTCAAATGCGGCAGGATAAGATAAGATCAGATAAGATGGAACTTTAATGATCCAACAGGAAATTGTTGTGCCAGAGTTTCAGTAAGGAACATGCCGATAAGGATCACACAAGATATATAAAAATATACACAGTATATATATAAAAATAATACCAACTATTAAGTTTTAAAACAGGTCAGATGCAGACAGAAACATTAGTTTATTGTGGTGCAGGATTAGTTTTATTGTCCTGTGTGTAGAAAAGGGGAGGAGTTTAAAAGTTTGAAGGACTTCCTGTGGTGTTCTGTGGAGCACCTCGGTCAGGTCTCAGTCTACAATTGAAGGTGCTGCGATGAGTCCAGGGTGTCATGCAGGGGGGGTGACGTGTTGTTCAGGATCTGGAGCAGGTTCCTCAGCGTCCTCTGCGCAGACACCTCTGAGGCTGCATGTCCACTCCCAGAACTGAACCAGCTCTCTTGAGGAGTTTATCAAGTCTGTTGGCATCAGCTTTCTTCACCCCACTGCCCCAGCGCACCACAGCGTAGAAGAAGACGCTGGAGACCACCGAGTGGTAAAACGTCTGCAGCATGGTCCTGCAGACGTTAAAGGACCTAATTCTCCTCAGAAGAAAAAGGAG
Source organism: Garcialebias charrua (assembly GCA_038048925.1). Classification (NCBI taxonomy): domain Eukaryota; kingdom Metazoa; phylum Chordata; class Actinopteri; order Cyprinodontiformes; family Rivulidae; genus Garcialebias; species Garcialebias charrua. Next base: position 12,428 of record JBBPBX010015359.1, on the reverse strand, counting down.
ACTCTGCCCTTTCTTGTTGGTGTTCGTTGTCCAGTCCAGTTTATTGTCCAGGTGGACCCCCAGGTACTTACAGCAGTCCAGTGTCCACCTTAGTACCCTTGATGTTGATAGAGTTGGAGGGGCTGATCTTCTTCCTGTAGTCCACTTGCAGCTCTTCAGTTTTTCCAACGTTGAGTTGCAGGTGGTTCTGTAAATGTCTTCCTGGTCACCAGCGATGCAGTGGCAGAGTCATCCTGGACACAAAACAGATACTTGTCAGCCCAGCAGCCTTTTCCTATCATTGTTTTGATTTGTCTTTGTCATGACAAAAAAATGCAATAATTTTGAATAAATATTTCACTGAACTGTATTAAATACGAATAAAACAAGTGCATACGGTAAATGCAATATAGATATTTTACTTAAATTTAGTTCAAAGTCAAAAGTCAAAGTCAACTTTATTGTCAAAACTGCGATATGTACAGGACATACACAGGATTTAAATTGCATTTCTCTCAGACCCACGGTGCAACAATAACCATTTAAACATTAAAACATTTAATAAACATAAGTATCAAATGAAATAATAAAAGTGCAATACTGTCCTGAGTTTTAGCATAGTAGTATAAAAGTATAAAAAGTACATCTCTAAAATAAAATGAAGGTTCTGACTGTTGTACTTTTGACATCATAATCAAAGATTACTGAAAAAAATTCAAGAGATAGAAGTATTTAATGTTTAACATATCATCTTGGGGGCCAGATACAATGTCAAAAAGGGCCACATTTGGCCCCTGGGCCTAGAGTTTGACATACATGACCTACAGGAACAAAATGGAGCACTTGACTGCATGATGCACGGAAAGCAAATTGCTCCTGAACACAGCTAAAACCAAGAAACTCCTCAAGGATTTCAGAAAAAAGAAATTCAACCACTTTAAATCAAAGGAGGCTATGTGAAGAGGGCTTCAGACTTCTGTTTCCTTGGAGTCTATATCAAAGGAGGCTATGTGAAGAGGGCTTCAGACTTCTGTTTCCTTGGAGTCTATATCATAGGAGACCTGACCTGGGGTGTAAAGACAGCAGAGCTGGGGAAGAAAGCTCAGCAGAAACTTTATTTCATGAAAGTTCTCAGGAAGAATAACATGTCTCAAAAAGCAGGTGTCCTTCTCCATCAAGAGTGTCCTGTGCCTCTGGTTGTGGTTCTTTAGCTGCACAGAAGCACAGAAGAGAACACTTCAGGGGATGATTAAGGCTGCCTAGGACTTCAATGGATGCTCCCACTTCCCCAGGAAAGCCACAAACATCTTAAAGGACTCCTTGCACTACTCCGATCACATCCTGATGAAACTACTGCCATCAGGCAGATGATGCAGGAGGATTAAAGCAAGGACAAAGAGACTGAAAAATAGCTTCTGTCTCAAAGCCATCAGGGCACTGAAGGCCACTTAGCACCTTCAGTGCAATTATGTGCACTAGATGTATAACAAGNAACCTCTGCAGGCAGGTCTGCACATTTTCAAATGCTGGAAAATGAGATGGGAACATTCTTGTATGGATCATTGTGTGCACGTTTATGCACGTGCCTCACTTTTCTTTGCTGCAATAAATGCGCAGAATTTTAATTTTTTTGGTCTTTAGTGTTTTGCTGCTTCGTGCCTTTGTCATGCGGCGTTCGTTACAACGAACCTGCGCCTCACGGGAAGTGAAACGCGAACCCTCTGCTCTTTCTCGGGACAATCCATCCTTTGTTTCGGTTTTGCGACGATGAGGGGAGCGGTGCGGTGCAGCGCCATGTACCTGTCACAACCTGAGAGCCAGAATTTTTATCAGCCGGATACTTTCCCCAGATTACCTACATGCGCACGGAGAGAGTGAAGCAAACGTGAAGGAGCAAATATTTGAAGTAGGATTGAAAGTAGAGACCACTTTAATCTAAAAACAGCTTTACTCTGGAGGTTATAAATAGAAGAAAAGAGTAAAGGGTGAATACATTAAAGTCTTTTTTTTAATTTAAGAAACCAATTTAAAAAAAAAGAGTCACAGAAACGTTAATGTTTACCTGCCTGTTGTATGCTGGTTAACTATTAGAAATCCAAGGTTCAGTTCCCCCCGTGTTAGTCTTCAGTACTTTTTTTAAACACCTCTTTAAAAAAATTCTATGATTAAAAATGTTGTTTGTTTAAATCTGCTTTTTTATTATTTATTTATGCCGTTAGAAATATTAAAACTTTTAGCAAATTCTGTATTTTTCTAGATTTGAGTGGCATGACAAAAACGACGCTCCTTTTTGCTAAATAAGAAGTTACAAATGTAAAAAAGCTTCTGTTGAAATAAAAACAAAACATTGGGAAGACAACTTCGAACGAGCTCCGTACCTACGGGCCGTTCGTAAGTCGAAAAAAACGTACGTCGGATCACATACAAAAAAATATATATATATTTTAAATAAATAAATACATGTACAGTACTGTACAGTTCCCATGGACACATCTGATACTCACTAATTAACAATGTACATTTTCTAGTTAAAGTGTTGAGGCGTAACCGGTTCCAGGAGACCTCTGCACGCCCATAAAGCTTTGCAGGAACGTCACAACTTGTTATTTTTGCCCACCCAGCTTGCTTGTTTGTCAAAACTGAGTCCAGAGTTTATGAAAAGTTGTGGCCGGTGTTTCCTGGTTGTAGCTTCATATTCAATACAGGCATGAGCCATATTTTTACATTCTCACTGTGTTATTTTTTAATTTCGATTTTGTTTCCCATTTCCACGTAAAAGGAATAGTGTAATATACATTTATGTATGTATGTCATTAGTTCATTTATAAAGTTTTTTTAATAAACCCGCTCATTCTCAATCAGTTCATCTGGACAGTTTATTTTTAGCAGAAACGTTTCACCCTCACTCCAGAGGGCTTCCTCAGTCAGAGTAGTCCAAAGCACACTGAAGTTAACCCACCAAGTAAGCAACTTATGTGGACCAACCAGTTTGCTGTAGCCAAGATGGTTTCTGGGGGCGTGTCCCTCGTCGACTCCTCCCAGGCAGGCAGACATGTCCAAAGTGGTTCAAGACAAGAAAGTTAATTCTCAATAGTCCAGGTATCAAATCCGCTCATTCTCAATCAGTTCATCTGGACAGTTTCTTTTTAGCAGAAACGTTTCACCATCTTGCTACAGCAAACTGGTTGGTCCACATAAGTTGCTTACTTGGTGGGTTAACTTCAGTGTGCTTTGGACTACTCTGACTGAGGAAGCCCTCTGGAGTGAGGGTGAAACGTTTCTGCTAAAAATAAACTGTCCAGATGAACTGATTGAGAATGAGCGGATTTGATACCTGGACTATTGAGAATTAACTTTCTTGTTTTTTTAATAAAGTTTATAAATAAATATACAGGTAGTCCCCGACTTACGAACGAGCTCCGTACCTACGGGCCGTTCGTAAGTCGAAAAAAACATACGTCGGATCACATACAAAAAAATATATATATATTTTAAATAAATAAATACATGTACAGTACTGTACAGTTACCAAGCACTTAGCCTATCCTAACAGTTTTTAAAGATGAAGGAGTGAGTTGAATTGTCTCCCTTTCACATAAAGGGAGCTAGCTCCCTTTATGTGAAAGGGAATCTGCTAGGAAGGAGGGAGACAATTCAACTCACTCCTTAACTGTGTTAGGATAGGCAAAGTGATTGGTGACTGTACAGTACTGTACATTTATTTATTTATTATTAAAAAAATAAAATGATATTTTTTATTTTTTATATGAGATGCATAACGTTTGTCCAAAACGTTGTAAGTCGGGGGCGTTGTAAGTCGAGGACTACCTGTACCTACTATACTGCATATGTTACGCATACAGTACTTTATTATTATTATTGTCGTCGTCGTTAGTAGTAGTAGTGTTGAAGTGTAGTAGTAGTAGTTGTAGTACAGTAGTAGTGTAGTACAGTAGTAGTGTAGTACAGTAGAAGTGTAGTAGTAGTGTAGTACAGTAGTAGGGTAGTAGTAGTAGTAGTAGTGTATTAGTAGTGTATTAGTAGTGTAGTACAGTAGTAGTGTAGTAGTAGTGTAGTAGTAGTGTAGTACAGTAGTAGTGTTGTAGTAGTAGTTGTAATAGTAGTAGTGTAGTAGTAGTAGTAGTGTTTTAGTTGTAGTAGTAGTAGTAGTATCGTTGTTGTCAAGTTGCTTCTGAAATCAATGATCCAAATAAAAAAGATCAGGAATTGATATTTTTTGCCATTTTTTGTGAAACATATTTTATCTCATTCCATTTACAAGGTTATGAATAAACTTGTATATAATTTTTATATATTAAAGTACTGCAGTCATTCAACCTTTATTTATACAGGTTAGTCTCAATGCATAAATAAAGGCTGAATGTGTACAGTACTTTATAATATAGAAAAATTATATATAAGTTTATTCATAACCTTGTAAATGGAATGAGATCAAATATGTTTAATAAAAAATGACAAAAAATATCAATTCCTGATTTTTTTTTTTTATTTGGATCATTGATAGCCTGGCCCTCGCCATTCCTGCACAGCTCCGCTCAATTCTCATTTCCCTTCACTGCACAAGCGAAGTGAAGGACAAGGGTCTGGTTTAAACCAGGCTAGATCATTGATGATTTCAGAAGCAACTTGATGTTTTTGGTCTGCTATTAAATAATTACAGAATAGTTTTGTTTCTTTCTTAATTTAAGGCAGGTGTGCCCAACCAGTCGCTCGCGGGCGACCAGTCGCCCGCCAGCTGGTTCCCAGTCGCCCGCAAAGCGCAACCTTGCAACAGCTGACGAGCCGGCTCTCAGCTGTTAACAAGTGAAATGTCCGCTGCTAAGCTTCATTCTAACTCCGGCAGAAGTGGTGGAGGGTGGGAGGAGTGACGATATTCCAATGCGCAGCAACGCTTTCCTCAGCCCTCCCCATCTTGTATTCTCACAGACATAGTCTCGCGAGTTTTGGGTGCGGTGACACAACTGAACCTAAAGTCTCATGAGAGTGAGAGCGTTGTGGAGTGAATGTCGGTACGCAGAAAACATGGATGGAAAACTAGCGAACAAGCAAACGAAAACTTATTACAGTATTTTCACACAGAGTGGGAGGAGGAGTATTTTTTTGTTTATTTTAATTCGAAGTCTATTTGCCTCATCTGTAATTCGAGCATTGCCTTACCCAAAAAGTGTAACTTGGAGCGGCATTTCAAGACGATGCACAAACTGAGACAGATTTCCCTCCTAAAAGTTCTTAACGGACTCAGAAAGTGCGGGAGCTAAAACACAAGCTTGCAGCCCAACAATCGATCTTCACTCAGCCCAGCACAAAAGGTAAAGCTGCTACGATCGCTACCGTGTTAGCCGCATCCTGGCTCAACATAAGAAGTCTTTCAGTGATGGAGAAGTTATGAAAGAAGTGTTTATTATTCTGCATTATTCACCTGGATTATTGATCATAAATCAGGATGGTATTCTGCATTATTCACCTGGATTATTGATCATAAATCAGGATGGTATTCTGTGTTATTCACCTGGATTATTGATCATAAATCAGGATGGTATTCTGCATTATTCACCTGGATTATTGATCATAAATCAGGATGGTATTCTGCATTATTTAGATGACACACCAACCTGCTGCACAGAGCAGCTGCCTAGTTTTGATATTTAGGTTTTATTGAGATTTGAAATTGTTGTTGGAGATTTGTAAATCTGCACCTTTGTAAGTCACTTTTTGTAAATAGTTAGTGTAAATGAGGGAGTTTTATATTGTTCAGTTCGGTTGTTTATTCGTTTCTTTAAAAAAATATGGTGTGCTTTTCAAATATTGTGTTCTTTTACTTGGATAAAATACTTTAATTAAATAAAACTAGCAACACCTTACGTTCTGTTTTATTTTTTTCATTCATTCATTCAACCTTTATTTATACAGGCTATCCTCGTTGAGCCACGGGCACTCATTTACAAGAGGGACCTGTCTCACTCACACCCAGGGTCAATTTAGAGTTACCAATCAGCCTAACATGCATGTTTTTGGACTGTGGGAGGAAACCGGAGCACCCATGTGTTTGTAACAAACAAATGTTTGTTACATTTACTTTAAAGAAGTGAGGAGTAGGGAGATGAAAATTTATGTTTTTTGATACAGAGACTGGACGAGTAGCTCTCGGCAAACTGCCGACTTCCAAAGTAGCTCTTGGTTCAAAAAAGGTTGGGCACCCCTGATAAGGGATATGTTTGTCTTTGAACGTGTTGAATTAAAAAACATTATGCATTATCACAGTTTACCAGACTTTTTAAAATATATTTACTCTTTCATAGAATTGTTTAAATGATTTTATTTATTTATGGCACAGAACAAGAGTAGAAAATTCACCAGACGATCTGTGACACCCACCAGCTGTTCTTTAACAAGCGTGTTGGCGCACCATGTGCACCTGCGAGGCTCCGCTCAGCACGTGGAGTCTTTTCTGAGTCGGAGCATGTTTGGAAAGCTCGATGAAAGTCTTGTGTTGGAACATTTTGTATGACCTGAGGATAACTGATGACATCTTGAGTGTGTTCAGCGCAGACACCCTGCAGCACTGCCTCAGACTTAACTTTAAACTACGTGATGCAACACAATGTCACCACGAATAACAGTTTAATATGCAATTAGCTCAAGATGTTAATGGACCTCTTTTTCTCTCTCTCTTCCTCTTTTTCTTATCTGAAACTTTCCCCCTTTTGTCTTCATGTCTTCCTCTTCTCCACTTCTCTGTTTCTACTTCCCGTCTCTTGTTATTTGCAGAGGAAGCCGACTACACAACGCTGGGAACGGATTCGATGACCAGAAAGAAGAACACGGTCCTTTCGGCAGTTCTCCTGCGGCCTGACACCAACAAGAAGAAACCTCCGGTGATCATTAGCCTCCCGAAAGACTTCCGTCCCGTGTCCTCCATCATCGACGTGGACATCCTTCCAGAGACGCACAGACGCGTCCGTCTGTACAAGCACGGCCAAGAAAAGCCTTTGGGGTTCTACATCCGCGACGGCTCGAGCGTACGGGTCACTCCGCAAGGCCTGGAGAAGGTCCCGGGTATCTTCATCTCGCGTTTGGTGCCTGGCGGTTTGGCCGAGAGCACTGGCCTGCTGGCGGTTAACGACGAGGTGCTGGAGGTGAACGGCATCGAGGTGGCTGGCAAGTCTCTGGACCAGGTGACGGACATGATGATCGCCAACAGCCACAACCTCATCATCACCGTGAAGCCTGCCAATCAGCGCAACAACATCGTGCGGAGTGGAGGAGGAGGAGGAGGTGGCACTGCGTCTGGTAGTTCAGGGCGTTCATCAGACAGTGGCGCCAGCTACTACGGTTACTCATCCCACAGCGTCCCGGCCTCCGTGCCGTCGCACATCATCCAGAACTTCCCCGTCGGGGAGCTGGAAAGCGACGACGAGGACCTGGTGATCGAGGCAGGAGGCGAAGCCGAGGCCGTCGGACACGCCCCCTCCAACTACAGCGTGCCCCCAGTGCCTCGCTATGAACCGCACCTCAACCTCCGCACCAGCTCGCCCTACAGCTTTCACTCCAACGGGACCCTGCCTGGCAGCAGCGGCTCGCTGAACAGCACCCACGCCAATTCGCTCACCCCGTCACCGGACAGAGCGAAGGAGAGGCGGAGCCTGGAGGAGGAAGGCACGGTCATCACGCTGTAGACGGAGCTTTTTACCTGCTGATCACTGGAAAACAAAGACGCACATACTCGGACGCTTCCCCCACCGAGCGGGAGGCGGAGTCGTGGACCAGCCTTTCAGTCTCATCGTGCTACGACTGCACCTGAGAAGCACACGCGTGTGTGTTTGTTACATCTGAGCATTACAGCGAGGCTGCACATCCTAAAACGTCAACGCTGCGCTTCTCCACACCTGCCAATGATCACTCTGCTGTGCCATAGTGGTGATCCTCCACCTTCTACTGGCACACGGACATCCAGGAACACGTCGAGCCTAAACTGCGGTTTGTATCCAAACTAGCAGAGTTGGTGCTCGTGCACGACCTGAGACGTCTCGTTCTTTGTGTTTTTAAGTCCCGTGAAGAGGTCCGTCTCACAACAAACCAACTCTGGCTCAAACATTCATCACCTTTCACTGACAAACCTTTTATTTGTGAAAATGACGTCTACAGGGTAACGCCAAAGCAGTTGACCAAATACTGAGATCTGCAAGTTTTTAGTTCAACTGAAGCCGCCTAACGATGTGTGCTGGCTCAGATGGTTTTAAACAGCTTGTTTTTACTTTGCTGTGTTTTTACATCACTACCGTCTCTTTTTCTTGTTGGAGAGAAATCTTTATGTTTCCTGTCAGTCATATAGAAAGTTGTGGACCTGCGAAGAGGGTGTCTATGACTCCATATTCCTGCCAGATTTCTTTAAATTTTCACTGTTTTTATAGGGTGGTATGTCTCTGGGCTGCGACTGTTGGTGAAAGAGTTTTTCAGAGAGTCTCGAAACGTTCACGTGCGTTCTCAATTTCCGCTCTCGAGCCTCGGAGGCTCGCACTTGTTTGAACTTTGAACCTGTTTAAAAGAGTTTGGTGACAAATTTTTTGTTTTCGTAGTCGCAAAGTCACGGTGAGCTCATCGAACCCGTCTCGATCCGTGTCGAGCTCTGCTCTGACAGGAACCACACCCTGAACAAAAAGATCATATATAAATATTTAAAAGCATAAATGCAAATACTACTGCTGTTAAAATAAAATTAAAAAACTGCTTTAAAATGAATATATTAATTATAGGCATTAAAATGCTTAATATATTCATAATTTTTGGACTGATTCCTTCACAGCAGATCATCTCATCCCATCTCCAGCCTCCTCTATGTTTAAACCAATCAATAGATTTATAGTTTTTTTTCATTTTAAAGGACACTGAGAGAACACAAGTGAACGGTTTGACATTCACTCTTTAGAATCAGCTTTTTCCCTCAGGACAAATTTTAAACCAGCTTTTTTTATTCATAACACTTTTATTTACAGTGACACTTAAAATCAAGAGTAAATGTTTTTTATTTTGTCTCACACATTTAGATTAGTTTCACTAGAGAGTCAGAAGGCTGTTTTGGATAGTTTTGTCTGTCCTTCATCCTTCAGCGTAAACAGCTTGTTTAAAAACTCCACGCAGCCGAAGTTTCCGATTTTATGTTTGGCCAAATTATTCTATGTCCCTTAATTCAGGAGTGTCCCCTTAAAGAAAAATAAGTAGGAGACGCCCGTTGTTTTCCTTTACCAACTCCACAAAATGCACACAAGCGGCATAACAAGCTAAAATTGAACCTGACAAGCCGACATTAGCTGAGGTTTTAGCCTCTTGCATTAAGCGAGCCTGCAGTTTATCTGCTAACACGCTAACTCTTGTATCTTGATGCAAACTTTTGTTTCACAAAAGCTTTAGCTTTGAACGTGTGTTGCTCCTTTGGTGGACAATTCATCATGGACCGTGTTGTCCACCAGATAAAACGTGCATCCAGCCAACAACGCCTGTTTACTGGGTGCACGAGTCTAGAGAAGTTCCCCCACGGCTATCGTACGTAGCTAAAGGACAGCTCGGGGGGGATAAAACGTACATGTCCTGTCTCTGTTAGCTCATTTTAAAGCACTTAAACGGTGGAGAAATGTGTCTTTTTAAACAACGTGATGTACTTTAAACAGATTAAAATATTTAAACCGTTACCGTGACCCTGCCTGTTTTCACGTCAAACAGCTGCTTGGATCATGATCTGGGCAGATGCAGATGGACGACAAAATAATGTGCGCGGTCAAGAGTGCACTGGCCACGTAGCTTTCAGATTACCCTGAGAGTTTAGCAACTCTGTAGCATAAGTTTTGCACGTTTTCTTTTAAAGTTGAGTCCAGTTTGAGTGTCCAGCAGGAGCAGCCTGTCGGTACCTCCTTTACTATCATGTGACATGTTTTCTCAACTTCACAACGTACACACAACAATTTAGTTGATTTATTTTTTTATTTTTTCCGCTCCCTTTTTGGACCACAATTTAATGTAAACAAAATGATTGTGTCGTTTTCTAAACGGTCTGAGTGTTGTTGTTTTTTCTTCCTGCAACAAGCCCGATAGCATTCGATTCCATGTTCTCTTTGAGTTCCTTCATCTGTTGTTGGTATGTGGCCCAGAAATATCCGTGTTAGCAAACACAAGCGCAGAGGTGGGTTAAAGTCACTCGTCTGTATCCTGGTGAGACTGAGTCACAGAGAGACACCAACAGGTCTCTGTGTTTGTTAAAGGTGAGACAGATCTGCTGTATGTACAGAACAGCATGACACTGCTCTCACCTGTTGATTGTTTTTCTGATTTTAGATCTCAAATCCTCCGAATCCACTGAAAAATCATTTTAAAAAATGACATTTTGACTGTTTTTCTGCACTCGTGAGAGTTTTGGGAATACTGTACTGTATATATTTTTTTTTTTAACGGCTGCAGACATTTCCTCACAGCACAATCCTCGGCTCCAAAACATTTATTAATTATTTATTAACATTCATTCCTGCTGCCTCCCTGAAGTGAGAGCGTGCACAAGGGTATTTGCCTGCCAACATCGTTAGCGGCGGTCCTTAGCTCCTCAAACAGTTCGGCTGACATGGTAGACACGTCTGAGCCGCTAACCAGGAGCGCTTCTTGCTCTAGGACCCCTTCCAATGTGAGTGGGAGGTAAGCTCTCTTAGCTTTACCCCTTCTTACAAAGTGACACAGAAACCGTTCAGGTTTTTCCACACGTGTCTGTGTACGTGTGACTCTGTCTGTGCAAGCATCGTCGCTGTCAGCATCATGATGGCTGTCTGCCTCATGACCTTCAGGATGTGGATTTTCAGGACGCTGATCATCAGCAATTTGTTTGCTGTCAGCATTTATGTCAGTGTTGACGTTGTTGTTGTCAACTGTGTGCACTGAGTTGTTGCAAAAGGCAGTGCTACGCGTCGCTTCGTCAGGTTGAACAACGTCGTTTGTGTTATCATCAAGGACAACGTCACACGTTGTGTCAGCTTGGTCAACCACTGTAACATTCAAATCATTTGACAAACAACTCACAACCTCAGTCACGTTCTCGCGCGGAGGCGCCGTTTCCATAATCTGGAGCATGTGTGACTCATTGCATGTCTCAAACTGTGCAGTTCGAGGGGCAGGGGCAGGAGGGCCGCTTCTCGTGGGTACATGTTGGGACAGACCATTTTTCAATGGTTCACGGTGTCCATGCAACCGCCTTCGAATCTCACCCACTGTGAGATCCATGAGAGAACACTGTTGGTTCGATCCGAACCATCTGTGTTCATCTAGAGAGCGAACACCTGCCTCGTGTGGTTCTCTGCTCATCTCAAGGTATTTAACCTGAGGGGCAGGGGCAGAAGAACCTCCTGTGGACCGATCCGAGTCACTGGTCCAGCTGGAACTGGTCTGTTGTTTGTTATCATGAGGGACCTGTTCAATGTTGCACTCTGAAGGAGAGGGAACCTCCTCTAACGTCTGCGAGTGGGATGTGACCTTTTGACCTGTACAAACCTCTGATGGTATCCTAGGTTGTATTTCGGCCTCAAAAACTGACGCAGCATATTGTCTTATCACTTCCATGGAATCTTTTTCGCAATCAACCTTGAAATGAACACATTTCATTTGAAAAGGCATAAGATTCATAATGAAAAGACGTTTAAACTCCATATTTTCCTCTAAACCAGGGACAGGTTTGCCCCCGGAGTAGACCGAGATTAGCCTGTCGTAGAATGACAGGGGATTTTCCCACTTATCCTGACGGACGTTCCATGCAGCCAGGTAATTAGCATACGATGAGGCAGATTCCCCCACTTTGCGGGAAGCACGGGCAGGAAACCCAAGGCCCCCATCCATCCATCTAGGATACACAGAACAAGAGGCCCCCTCAGGTGACTCACCTGTTTGAACGTCCATCTTAGTACTGATGTTCTGTGAAAAATCAAGTAAAGCGGGTCTCATTTCGCAGCTTGCAAATATGCAAAGTGTATGAGCTGCTCAGAAAACATCCAAGATGTTAAATGAAATAAAAATCAATGATGTTTATTAATTTGTCGACCTGTGACAAGGTCAAACAAAAACGGCTGTCGTTTGTGTGATTTTGTGAAAATCAAGACAAAAGAAGCCTCATGTGTGTTATTTTAAACTTGCAGTCTAAAAACAGGGACAGACAGTTAGTTTTGCACAGAATTGATGATAAAGGTGTCAAATTTTATCAACAACAGACATGTCTGTATTAAATCTGTGTAACTGTCCTGCCATCAACATTTGATTATATGTGAAAATCAAATGAAAGGGTGCTGTGTGTACAATATTCTCAAAATGTATCCCGTGTACAACAGGAACATTCAACATGTACAAATTACCGGAAGACTGCGTCTTCTAAAGTAACCAGCAGGGGGCACAGCGCTGGAAGGGAG
>JBBPBX010015358.1:7644-49580 GCA_038048925.1 Garcialebias charrua | reverse complement strand
TGGAATAGTCCATTTTTAGTAGGGGGATAACGAAATCAACCGTTTTTTAAATTGCTTATTTAATGATTGTTTTCATCGTAACTATAATTATTTTTATGTTAAATGTACATTAACAAGCAGGATCAATGTTAGGAATTAGGTGACTGGCCGAGGCGCGGCGGGGCCGGGGCCTCATGCTGATGGGATCCCCAGGCAACGGCATCATTTACCTACATGGTAGATCCAGTCTGTTCTCCGCTCTGCCCCCCTCCCCCCTCCAACCCTTCCTCCTCTCTGCTCTTACGGTGGGGAAAAAGGTAAAACAAGCAGCATAAGAGCTTGTAAATAAGTTTATTGGTTTTTACTGATAGATAATTAGTTATTAGCGGTACTGCATTTTAAATAAAAATAGCATAAATCCGCTTATGAATTATAAAAGTTAGTCAATTCACAAAAACGCTGACAAAAAGTTTAGGTCCACTGTAAGCGGAATAGCGCTTTAGCGCTCCCTAGCGTTCATCTGCCCACCTTTGTCGTAACCTATTGGCGAGGTGGTGGTTCTAGTCTAGCCAGGAAATTTGCAGCGTATCCGTCGCCATTCGACATAATTCAAACAGGGCGGGGATGGACGTGTCCGTCTCTGGCAGAGCTGCCGTCGGGTTCTGGGGGAATTCTTCATCTTCCCCTTCGCCGTTGTTGTCGGCTTCTTCATCCGAAATCTCCACCGAGGCCGTTAGCGAGAGTTCTGCATTCATCAGGTCTTATGTGTCGAACTCAGCTGCCGAGTCCCCGATGGGTGCCGCTATGTCCATACTGTCCCCCCATTCAACCTGTCCACTGTCCTCCAGATCAATGTTCTCGAGCTTCGGCGTGGAAGTGAGCGGTTCTGTGAGGTCCGGGTCCCGTGTTGGTGCGTGCCGCCCATGGCCTTGGCCACGATGTCCACGCGACGCTTCCTCACAGACTCTGTCATCTGGCTGCAGTGCGGGCAGGAGTCGGGGGATTCCAGCGCTGTTTTAGCGTGCAACATCCCCAGGCAGACGGGACAGGCCTCGTGGGTGTCCGTCGCCGAGAGGGAGTAGCCGCAGCCGCTGGGGCAGGCACGTGAGCTGGGGCTCGCTGGCCTGCTGGTCCTTTTAGCGTTTTTCGCTTTTCGCTTCCCTTTCTCGGGCGCCATGGCTGAGAAAGCTGAGCTTGTTAGCTGTGCTAACGATGTCCGAAGACGTCTCCTTCATCGCGTCGCTTTCGCTGGCTAGCCTGCTACTCGTTAGCAGGGTAGCGGTGTGACGCAGTTAGCGCCGTCGAGCGAAGCCGTCTGCGAAGAAAGACGAAAAAACCTAGAGGTTAAATGAAAGATGCTGGACTAGCTTTCGCTAGCCCAGCCACACGCAGTAATTTTCTCTGTGTGCTCAGAGTAAGGAGCGAGCTTACCTCAGATAGAGCAATGTAGCTACAGAGAAGTCCCGCCAAGTTCAGGTATAAGCGAGGTGAAGGGCATAAAAGAGGACGAAGGATGGGCGCACGCGTCTCTTATACCAAATGGCGGGGCTTCTGTGGTGACGCTGACGCCCACCTGCCGTAAAGGCGTGAATGTATTACTTCAGGTAACCGCGCAGGGGTGCAATTCCCATAGTCATATGTTGCACTGAGTGAACCTGACTGATAAGGGAACTGATTTGCTCCCGATGGTTGGAACCTGTCTCTGATGGGAGTGACTTGCTCCTCCTGATGGTTGAACACTGTTTCTGATGGGTGTGACTTGCTCCTCCTGATGGTTGGAACCTGTTTGTCATGGATGTGACTTTTTTATTCAATCAAAGCAAGAGAATTTTCTTTTCTATGCAGTTTCTGTGCTGAAAAATACGGTACTTTTTTAAAAGTTCCTGGATTGTACACTAAGGCACTTTGTTTTATGTTTTTTTTAATTTAGTGAACGTGCTATGCAGAACAGTACTGTTGTACAGTAAATACTGTGCAGGTATGTGTTTATGGATGAATGTGTGGTGTAATGTGTTAGCTAAGAGTTTGTAAATAAAGTTCTGTGCATGTTTATGGACCAGTATGTACGCTTGTTCAGTCTCATGCCGATCAATGGGTGTGCGGCGCTGCGTTAGCGGTCATTGCTGCGACTTAGGGCAAAAATCCGGACTTACGAACGGCATGTGCTATGGGCTCCAACTTATGGCAAATCGACCTATGAACGGTCCTTAGGTCCGTAACTTGTTCGTAAGTTGGGGACTCCCTGTAGATTCAAATTTGTAAATGTAAACAATAAATTTTCATCATACGCCAAAGTTAATTATGGAGTTCCACAAGGCTCAGTGCTTGGACCGATACTCTTTACCTTGTATATACTTCCATTGGGTAAAGTTATTAAACGGCATGGGATACATTTTCATTGTTATGCTGATGATACACAGTTGTCCATGAAACCAAATGAATGCAATCAGCTACATAGGGCACAAGCATGTCTTAAAGACATAAAAAGTAAAAACCTGAAAGTTATGCAGCATAATTCATGTTCCCTGAAGGAAGGGAACGAGGTGCAACACGATTGCTATGGGAACTAGCGCCCCCGCGCGGTTACCTGAAGGAATATACTCACGCCTTTACGGCTGGGGCGTCAGCGTCGCGCCAGAGGCCCCGCCCTCTGGACATATAAGCGGCTGACGCCCGTCCATCTTTCTCAAAAATGCACTTCACCGAGCTTTCAGCATTGAAAAGGGCCAAATGTGTTGCACCTCGTTCCCTTCCTTCAGGGAACATGAGTTATGGTGCATAACTTTCAGTTCCCTTTCAGTCGTTCTCTCGGTGCAACACGATTGCTATGGGAACGTAATCCATTCACGCCCTTGAAATGCTCAGCAAAATGCATGTGAGAACATCTGCCTTAATACGGCAGGCATTTCCCAGCCGCTCTCCACAAGGTATGTAGAGAGCACATCCTGAGAAGAAAAAAATGCCACATGTAGAAACATCGTTCTGATGTTACCACTGGACACATAGATGAAAAACACCAGTCAGAGACAGCATAATAATAATAATAATAATAAATTCAATTTATACCGCACTTTTCATTAATAAAAATCTCAAAGTGCTACAACAATAAAACAAGTGATAAAATCAAATAAAATCAATAATGGTATCAACTAAGATTAAAGACAGAATCATGTGGAGGCAGAATAGGCCTGCTTAAAAAAATAAATAAATAAATAAATAAAACAAGTGATAAAATCAAGTAAAATCAATAATACTATCAACCAAGATCAAAGATAAAATCATGCGGAGGCAGAATAGGCTTGCTTAAAAAGAAAAGTCTTTAAACCGCTTTTAAAGTCAACCAGTGACTGTGGAGCTCTCAGGCAGTCAGGGAGGGAGTTCCATAGGCGGGGGGCATAAGCGTCATGCCATGGTATCCCTGAACTTTGAGAAGTAGAGGTCACATTGTGAACTGGCTCCGCATGGGAACAAGTCCACCGAGATTCTTTTAACCCGTGACCAGACCTGATCCACAAGTCGTGGGTTCAGTCTTCATTCTGATTCCAAAAGAGGCCCTCTTGAGAGGGCATTCGCTCCGTAACTCAGTTCACTCGGAACATGAGTCGTCCTGAGCGACAATAATCCTGGAACGCACCATGTAAGCATCCTCTGTGTCAGGCTGAGGAGGGCTTGGGATCTCGTCCCCCTTCCCCAGTCAATGAATGACACCGTGGTTTTGTTATCTGATTACACCAGGACGTGCTGTCCCGCAATCAGACCTTTACCAAAGAAGTATCTTGCTGACAGGAATATGGCCAACAACTCCAGGAAGTTGATGTACAATCTACTTCCTGATCATTCCAGAGGCCTCGGGCATTCTGATTTCCGCAGACTACCTCCTCATCCTGTTTCCAGGGTGTCCGTCGTGATAACCACATTGGATGACACCTTACCTTACGGGATCCCTTCCGTGACCACGGACAGGTCCCCCCAGGTTCCGAGGCCCTCAGGCACTTTGAGATGATTCTAAACTTTTTTCTGCTCACCCAGACGGGGGCAGGTTATATTTGTTGGTTTAGCCATGCATGCCGGACCCGCATCCTCACCAATGCGTGTGGCACACAGGGTATGGTTTCTGCCAAGAGGCCTAAAGAGGCGTTGGCACGCTTACAGGGGAATCCGATGATTCAGTTTAAACTTTTGCCAGGCAACGGCGAATCGAGGAAGACATTCCTCCAAGAGCCGTGCCCTGTACCGGATGGTGTAGACCTGCACTCCCAGAAATACGATAATCCGTGACAGGGTCGGGTCAATCCTTTTGTGGGTTTATGAAAAAATCCGAGAGACTCCAGGTGAGAGATCACCCAGGAGTGTGACTGGGCCTGCTCCCGACCAAAGACCAGGAGGTCATCCAGGTAGTTCATAATCCTGACTCCTTGATTCCTAAGAGGAGTCAAGGCTGCATCCAGACATTTAGTAAATGCATGAGGAGCAGTCTTCAAACCGAAGGGTAAGACTTTGTATTTATAAGCTTTCCCTTTGAAGGTAAAACCGGAAGAATTTCCTGTGCCTTCCAGAAGCCCACATGGAAGCAGGCGTCTCACAAATCCACTGTACATGCGTAGTCTCCAGGTCTCACGGACCGGAGGACCTGCCGCAATGTTCAGCATTTTGTAAAACTTCTTGTTTTCCTGCCCAGAGTTCTGAGATCCAAGGCTGATCTCAGGTATTCATCTCTTTTTGAGCCTAGTAGGTCGTGTTCCACCGAGTGGTGAGTTAAGAGCCAGGGCAGTCTGTGCTCTGGAACTTTCATTCTTGTATATGCATGAAACAGCTTGTTTGTTTTTCATTACACATACAGTAGACGAGTTATTGTTTAGTGCGCACGCACATATACTCAGCTCCTTGTAGTATTTTACAAGTGAAGTCTGGGCTCAAAAGGTCAGGTTCCCGAGCTGCGTGAGCGGGCAAACCTGAGGCCCTGTTCCCATTTTGGGACCAGGACACATTCAGTAGTCTGAGATTTTATTGTTTAGGGCGCACACACGCGCCACCAGCTCCTTGTAGCATTTAACAAGTGAAGTCTGGGCTCGAAAGGCCAGGTTCCCGTGCTACGTGAGCGGGCAAACCTGGGGCCCTGTCCCCATTTTGGGACCAGGACACATTCAGTAGTCTTGAGATTTTATTGTCGTGTGTGGATGGCAATTTTTCCTTATTACACAAGGGTCTGAGTGTTCTTGTGTGTTTAGACGTTCCGAACCAGCTAGTCTGTGTTCCTTAAAAACACAGAAACTGGTGGTAAAAACTAGGCATTTACTCTCCTTCTGTGAGTGAGAGCGCCTGTAATGGTGCAGGGGCATCTTCTTCTTTTGCTGGTGGCCCCTTGCAGCTCCTGTAGCTTTTCTGCCTGGTAGGCCTGCGATACCGAGGCCACTTGTCCTTGTCCATCCCGCTAGGACCCCTCGTGCCCTGAGATGGTTTAACGTCAGAGAGTCATCCATAGTCTAATGGGTGGATAAGCTCTCAATGTCATCGATCAAAAAAGGCGTTCAATACAGGCGTTCAATGTCATCAATGTTGCAAGGAAAAAACTACCAGGTAGCGCAGCTGAACAGGTAGCTGAAAATCCTCCTCCTGGACTGTGCTGGACAGTCTCCTCGTTAGCCAGGGCTAAACGTGGAGGTACTTGTGAGCCCTCTAGCGGTGCTAAGACGGGCCCTCGAGCAACGCAGCATCAGTAAAAAACACTTAGTTATGCAATGAATTATACAGTCGAATCGCAGGATAGTGGAAAAGGCAAAATATGAGAAGGTTAGCTAGCAAGCTAGTCCAAGCATTTTCACATACCTCACGATGGAGTCCTTCGTTGTCCGCTCGTAGCCGCGCTAATCGTGTTAGCAACGCTGTCTTCCGCCGCATGTTGTCGTAGGTGCCCCTGGTAAGCCATGCTAACCGTGGGAGCTAGTCAGATAGCAGCGGGGTTATTCCATTTACACTCTCCTCTCCCAGAGGAGAGCGGACAGGCCTTGTGGGTGACCGCTGCTGAAAAAGGAGGTATCCAGATCCGCTGAAGCAGGTCCGGGAGCCGTAGCTCACGGCCTGCCAGAGTTCCTTGTCCGAGGACGTCCTCTCGCCGAGCTGCTCGGGGCTGCTGGCCTGTTAGCTTAGTCAGCTTAGAACAGGGGTCACCAACCTTTTCGAAACTGAGAGCTACTTCGTGGGTACGGAGTCATACAAAGGGCACCAGTTTGATAAACTCTTCGGAAATAAAGCGTAAATTTAAAAAAATGTATAATAAACGTATTTTTAAGAACATATTTTTAAGATAGACATTTTAAAATATATATACAGTATATACGGTAAATACAAAAAAAGAACAACTGAATAAAATGAAAATTTTAATGCAGCTTAGTAGTGAGTTGTGCTATTTTTAGAACAGGTCCGGGGGCACCTCAAATGGTCCTTGGGGGCACTCGGGTGCCCGCGGGCACCACGTTGGTGACCCCTGGCTTAGAAGGTAGCATGCTTCGCAGTTAGCATTCGCTAACCGAGCAGTAGAAAAGCAGAAGAGAAAAAGGCACGGGAGCTGGGGCTCGCTGGCCTGCTGGTCTTCTTTTGACTTTTGGGTTGTCGCATTACCTTCTCGGGAGCCGTGGCTGAGAAGAGTTAAGCTCGTTAGCAGTGCTAACGTCATCCGACGTCCCTCGTGTCGCTTTTGCCGGCTAGCCTGCTAGTTGTTAGCAGGGTAGCGGTGTCGCGCAGTCAGCGCCCTCGAGCGAAGCGATCTGTGGAGAGAGGAGAAGAAAACTTCGGGGTGAAGAAAAATGTGCCGGGCCAGCTTTCGCCAGCCCAGCAGTCCGCAGTAGAAGATTCTCTGTATGCTCTGTGTAGGGAGCGAGCTCACCTCTGGTCGAGCGATGGAGGTACAGAGAAGATCCGAGAAGAGTATTTCAGGTATTTGCGAGGTGAAGTGCTAAAAGAGAAAGATGGACGGGCGTCAGCCGCTTATATGTCCAGAGGGCGGGGCCTCTGGCGCGACGCTGACACCCCAGCCGTAAAGGCGTGAGTATATTTCTTCAGGTAACCGCGCAGGGGCGCTAGTTCCCATAGCAATCGTGTTGCACCGAGAGAACGACTGAAAGGGAACTGGATGACCCTAAATGTTGATGAAAATCACATGATGTGATTGTCATCAACTGGCTGCAGCCACATGGCACGCTTGTTGCTAACAACCAGAATTCAGTTATACTGCAACTGAATATTAAGCCTATTTACTTGCATTTTTGAGTTGCCAACTTGTATCAACCCATTGAGAAACCATCTTGTAGCAGAACCTCCTCCCCCTAACTGTCACGTTCAGCGGCCCCGCTGACCCATTGGCCCCTGACCCATTAGGCCCCGCTGGGCCCCGCTGACCCTTTAGGCCCCTGTCACGTTTAGCGGCCCCGCTGACCCATTGGCCCCTGACCCATTAGGTCCCGCTGACCCTTTAGGCCCCTGACCCATTAGGCCCCGCTGACCCTTTAGGCCCCTGACCCTTTAGGCCCCGCTGGCTGATCCCTTAGCCTGACCCGCTCCTGACCCTTCCTATTTGTCCTGACCCGCTCCCTTTAGCCTGACCCTCTCCCTTAGCCTGACCCTTCCTCTGCCCCTGACTCCCTTCTGTCTGTCATAGTTTTTGCCCCTTCTGTCCGCCCTCTCCCTTAGCCTGACCCTTCCCTGCTCCTGTCTTCTGACCCTTCCTATTTTGCCTGTCACCCTCCTCTGCTCCTGCCTCTGCTCCAGTCCTCTGACCCTTCCTATTTAGTTCATCCCAGTAATGCCTGTCACCCTCCTCTGCTCCTGTCTTCTGACCCTTCCTATTATGCTCTTTGTTCTTCTGCCCTTCTGACTTCTGTTCTGTTCCTTGTGATTTGTTTCTGCTCCTCATGTCATTGTTTTTTCCTACTGTTTTGCTTTTCAGCTCATCTGCTCATTTCTACTCATCCTTCTGCTCATGCCCTCTTGTCTTGTTTTTACTTTGTTTCTGTCCTTTCTTTTCACTTCAGCTCATCTGCTCATTTCTACTTGTTCCTTCTGCTCATGCCCTGCCCTCCTGTCAATCAACAGTTCACCACACCCCCTCAGCCTTAGCAATCACTTTCATTCCTTACACCTGTTCTGCCCTGCATTTAGTCTCCTGTGATCCCCTTCCAACCTGCTCAGTCATTGTTGTTGAATCTTTGGTTCCAGCTCTGGTCACAGACATCACGGTCCTCTGTTTTTGCCTGCCTGCCTAAAGTCTTTGTTAGAAAGTTTTGCCGCCACGCCGGCTTTTGTTTTTGTGTTGTTTAAAAATAAATGTTTTATTTTTGAAATACATCTCCTGCTTCTATCATCTTGCCTACACTTTGGGTTCACACCTACGGATCGTGACAGAATGACTGAGCCAACTGAACCCAATGGTAAGATGATTACCTTATTCGAGTTTTTTGTCCGTGAGGCTGAGAAGACTGCCCGGAGGGAGAGAGAGGAGGAGAGGAGAGACCTGTTCAGGGGAACCCGCCTGGCTATAAAGCCCGTTTCGTCCTGTCCACCTCAGTGGCTTCATGAGGAACCTTCAGAGGAGGAACCAGACACTGATGAGGAGTACTGGTTCCCCTCTGCTCCAAGCCCACGCCACCGAAGGCAGAGGAGTCGACGACGGTCTCAGCTCGGCTCTCGCTCTCAGGAGGAGCGTGGGGGGATGTTGCTTGAGGGGCAATTCAGCCCTGATTCACCAGAGGTGCAGGAACATTGGCAGGCTTATGTGGAGGCGAGGTACCTGCGTCCACCACCTGCTGCAGCTTTGGCACCTCCACCTCCCACCTGTCCCACTTCTCGCCGCCGCAGAAGGAGAGGTCGCCGTGAAACCCAAACCGTCTCTCTGTCTGAGCCACCCATCCCTGCTCCTGAGGCTCCTCAGACCTCGACGTTGCCCGCTGCCACCGCAGCGGCCCCACAGACCTCCATGATGCCCGCTGCCGCCGCAGGGGCTCCACAGACCTCCATGATGCCCGCTGCCGCCGCAGGGGCTCCACAGACCTCCATGACGCCCGCTGCCGCCGCAGGGGCCCCACAGACCTCCATGATGCCCGCTGCCGCCGCAGGGGCTCCACAGACCTCCATGATGCCCGCTGCCGCCGCAGGGGCTCCACAGACTTCCATGATGCCCGCTGCCGCCGCAGGGGCTCCACAGACCTCCATGATGCCTGCTGCCGCCGCAGAGGCCACTGTTATCCAACAGTTCGAACAGATCGAGAGACTACTGGCCTCCTTATTGTCCACTGCTGTGCCTAAGATCTTCACGTCGGCTGCTGAGGAGGAGGCCCCACAGCTCTTCACGTCGGCTGCTGAGGAGGAGGCCCCACAGCTCTTCACGTCGGCTGCTGAGGAGGAGGCCCCACAGCTCTTCACGTCGGCTGCTGAGGAGGAGGCCCCACAGCTCTTCACGTCGGCTGCTGAGGAGGAGGCCCCACAGCTCTTCACGTCGGCTGCTGAGGAGGAGGCCCCACAGCTCTTCACGTCGGCTGCTGAGGAGGAGGCCCCACAGCTCTTCACGTCGGCTGCTGAGGAGGAGGCCCCACAGCTCTTCACGTCGGCTGCTGAGGAGGAGGCCCCACAGCTCTTCACGTCGGCTGCTGAGGAGGAGGCCCCACAGCTCTTCACGTCGGCTGCTGAGGAGGAGGCCCCACAGCTCTTCACGTCGGCTGCTGAGGAGGAGGCCCCACAGCTCTTCACGTCGGCTGCTGAGGAGGAGGCCCCACAGCTCTTCACGTCGGCTGCTGAGGAGGAGGCCCCACAGCTCTTCACGTCGGCTGCTGAGGAGGAGGCCCCACAGCTCTTCACGTCGGCTGCTGAGGAGGAGGCCCCACAGCTCTTCACGTCGGCTGCTGAGGAGGAGGCCCCACAGCTCTGTGCCATGGGTTCTGATCCCGTCACTGAGGCCTCATCGTTGGCACCCAACCACGCATCGGCTGCGGCAGGACTCCCATCTGGCTCAGCAGCTGTCAGCACCGCCCTCTCTGACCCTCCGGCTGTCAGCACCGCCCTCTCTGACCCTCCGGCTGTCAGCACCGCCCTCTCTGACCCACCGGCTGTCAGCACCGCCCTCTCTGACCCTCCGGCTGTCAGCACCGCCCTCTCTGACCCTCCGGCTGTCAGCACCGCCCTCTCTGACCCACCGGCTGTCAGCACCGCCCTCTCTGACCCACCGGCTGTCAGCACCGCCCTCTCTGACCCACCGGCTGTCAGCACCGCCCTCTCTGACCCACCGGCTGTCAGCACCGCCCTCTCTGACCCACCGGCTGTCAGCACCGCCCTCTCTGACCCACCGGCTGTCAGCACCGCCCTCTCTGACCCACCGGCTGCCTTCATCGCCCTCTCTGACCCACCGGCTGCCTTCATCGCCCTCTCTGACCCACCGGCTGCTTTCATCGCCCTCTCTGACCCACCGGCTGCCTTCATCGCCCTCTCTGACCCACCGGCTGCCTTCATCGCCCTATCTGACCCGGCGGCTGCCAGCGACGCCCTCTCTGGTCCAGCGGCTGTCAGCATCGCTCTCTCTGGCCCGGTTCTGCCCTGCTTCGGACTCTGGCCCGGCTCTGGACGTCCGCCTGACCTTTGGCTTCGCTCTGGAAGGTCCCCGGGACGTCCGCCCGAACCCTGGTCCCGCTCTGGGGGGTCCCTGGGACGTCCGCCTGACTTTTGGCTTCGCTCTGGAGGGTCCCCAGGACGTCCGCCTGACCTTTGGCCTCGCTCTGGACAGCCCCCGGGCTGTTCCTTGTTTTACACGTTGCCCAGGGCCTTTTATGTGTATCTGTGTTTTGGTTTTTCCTTGTTCCCAGGTTTGGTCCTGTCAGTTTTTTGTTTAGGTTTCTTGCCCTCTGTCCTTGTGTTTGCCCCCGCCCTGTTCTGGCCCGCCCTGTTCTGGCTTGGGTTCCTGTTTTCTGGATGGTCCGTCAGGATGCCGGCCCTTAACGGGGGGGCTATGTCACGTTCAGCGGCCCCGCTGACCCATTGGCCCCTGACCCATTAGGCCCCGCTGGGCCCCGCTGACCCTTTAGGCCCCTGTCACGTTTAGCGGCCCCGCTGACCCATTGGCCCCTGACCCATTAGGTCCCGCTGACCCTTTAGGCCCCTGACCCATTAGGCCCCGCTGACCCTTTAGGCCCCTGACCCTTTAGGCCCCGCTGGCTGATCCCTTAGCCTGACCCGCTCCTGACCCTTCCTATTTGTCCTGACCCGCTCCCTTTAGCCTGACCCTCTCCCTTAGCCTGACCCTTCCTCTGCCCCTGACTCCCTTCTGTCTGTCATAGTTTTTGCCCCTTCTGTCCGCCCTCTCCCTTAGCCTGACCCTTCCCTGCTCCTGTCTTCTGACCCTTCCTATTTTGCCTGTCACCCTCCTCTGCTCCTGCCTCTGCTCCAGTCCTCTGACCCTTCCTATTTAGTTCATCCCAGTAATGCCTGTCACCCTCCTCTGCTCCTGTCTTCTGACCCTTCCTATTATGCTCTTTGTTCTTCTGCCCTTCTGACTTCTGTTCTGTTCCTTGTGATTTGTTTCTGCTCCTCATGTCATTGTTTTTTCCTACTGTTTTGCTTTTCAGCTCATCTGCTCATTTCTACTCATCCTTCTGCTCATGCCCTCTTGTCTTGTTTTTACTTTGTTTCTGTCCTTTCTTTTCACTTCAGCTCATCTGCTCATTTCTACTTGTTCCTTCTGCTCATGCCCTGCCCTCCTGTCAATCAACAGTTCACCACACCCCCTCAGCCTTAGCAATCACTTTCATTCCTTACACCTGTTCTGCCCTGCATTTAGTCTCCTGTGATCCCCTTCCAACCTGCTCAGTCATTGTTGTTGAATCTTTGGTTCCAGCTCTGGTCACAGACATCACGGTCCTCTGTTTTTGCCTGCCTGCCTAAAGTCTTTGTTAGAAAGTTTTGCCGCCACGCCGGCTTTTGTTTTTGTGTTGTTTAAAAATAAATGTTTTATTTTTTGAAATACATCTCCTGCTTCTATCATCTTGCCTACACTTTGGGTTCACACCTACGGATCGTGACACTAACCTTCAAAGTACTGTACAGTATATGCCTTCTGTAACCACAATCTTCAACTGGTATTAGGTTATTCTTGACAAAAGCTACATTTTTACTTGTGTGTGTGTGTGTGTATGTATATATATATATATATATATATATATATATTATATATTATATTATATATTATATATATATATATCTATCCATACCTTTTTTCTTTAATCATCTATTTAGCAATCTTATTAGCCAGGTACATTTTTCTGCATCACATACATACTTTTACCTGATTTTGTTTTGAATTCATGTAAAAACGTCCCTAAAAATATTAATTGAAACACTTTTTTGAAATTTCTCCTTCCCATTTAAATTGTCTCATTTTCCCCATTTCAGTTTTAGTGATTTGTCTCAGCCACTGGAAAATAATCTGTAGCTTTGCAACGATCATGGTTCTGCTTCCCCAAACAAACCTTTTTTATTTTTAGAAACATTGTTGATGTTTTGTAATTACCACAGCTGGGCTGCTTTTGTTAGACGCGCATTGTTCATATTTCTCCATAATGTTAACTCTAAAGAATAACGAGAAATGCAGTTAGAACATATTACTCTAGCCTTTACTGAGCTATAGCTAGTGATGTGTTTATTGCTCCTGGATGGATCCAATCAACCCCTATTACCCCTTGACACTAACCCTTGAATTCCTTCTTTTCACTGCATACATTCATGAAATTAAGAGACCCACAGCTACTTTGTATTTGTAAACAGTAATTATTAGAAATAGAAGCTGGAGGTTTTACTTGGGGCAGTACAGGTCATTCCTTTGCAGAAGAACTCTTGGATGTAAACTGCAGGGCTGAGGACAGTTACATGGGAGGGTTGACAGACTGAGAAAAGCTAGCTGAATGTGAAAACATCACAATGTATTTAAATGGATCCATTATCAGCTAATCTGTTTTATTCTTATTCTGTGAATGCTGTTTCAGCAGTAACAATTTTGTTTTCCTGTTTTTGCCACTTTCATGTTTTTGCAGTCAAACTACTGTAGTTCTGCATACTTTGTGTTATTTTAACCTTATAAAATCCATGTTCAACCCATTTATGAAAAGTGTTTTATGACCTTTAGCGTTTATAGCTTTTATACTTCTTCAATAGCCGCTTGCTATTCACAGAGGGGTGAGTGATGTAATAACAGCATTATAAGAGAGGACAGTTGAACACGGAGGCCTCCGCCCGTTTAATGATGGACATGTTCTCTTCACAAAGATGGCCTCCTTCACTCCTCTCTTGAACCAACGTTCCTCTCAATCAAGGATGTGAACATCTTTATCCCTGAAAGAGTGACCGCTGGCCTGCAGGTGACTGTAAACTGAAGTCTTGGCCTGATGATGTTGCTCTTCTGTGCTGGGCCATCCTTTTGGTCAGTGGCTGTTTAGTTTCCATGATGTATAACTGATCACTTCTTGGTACCGAACAGCATACCCATAATTACCGGTACGCTGTTTGCACCAGGGGACCGGATGTCTGGGATGAACCAATCTTTGCTGTAATATATTTGGGCATCATGTCCAACTGTCACCCTCTTATAATGCTGTTATTGTAAGTATCACTCAGCCCTCTGTGAATACCAAGCAGCCTTCAGGGCACTAATGATCAGTCGTTAGACTGATGGTCCTTCTTTGCCACTAGGTCTGACTGTCATCAGCAAACTGGTTGATCCATTATGAGAAGATGCTGCGTTTGAGACTGTTTCAACTTCATAGCCTGATTTAGTATTTTTGATAAAAGTTGAAACATTTCAACAAGGGAGAATCCATCCAGAGGACCTGACATCCTTGTTAGAAGAAAAAAAAAGTCTCCTGAAATCTCTAACAAAGTTAAATCAGGTCATCTGGGTGGGTTCTTTTGTAGAAATGTTGATGTTTCATCCAAAGGACTGCATCATTTGAGGAGCCAATGAAGTCTTTTGGATGAGAGACGAAACGTTTCAACAAAAGAAACTGTCCAGAGGACCTGATTTAACTTTGTTAGATTTTTCTACCTGGATTATTGAGCATGAATCTGGATGTTCTGAAATCTTTTTCAACACACTTGCTTTATTTTTATTTTCTCAGGTTTTAGTTACTGTCAGGATTTTCTCTTATTGTCACTAATATTACATTTAGCTACTGTTATGCTACTTTTACCTTTAAACCAAAGTTTTGCTAATTTTAGCTATGACTTCCAGATGTGATTGGGCTTTTTGCAGTAGTAGCTTAAAACCTGGAAAAGTTTACCTGATCATTTAAAGACGCTGAATCTGTAGAGATTTTTTAAACTTTGCTCAAGACTCATCTTTTTTCACCGACGTTTGATCCAGGCAGTTTGAGGACCAGTTAGACCTGATTTTTCTTGTGTGTTGTATTTATTTGTTAACTTTCTCGTGTTTCCTTAGTGACATGTATTTTCTTCTTCTTTTTTCTTGTTTTCATATAAATTTCATAAAAGTAAAGTACTTTGGTCAACTTTTGTTGTTTTTATGTGCTATATAAATAATTTGACATTGAGGTATTTTTGTTTTTTAGATATAGTTTTGCTATTTTTTTCTTTCAGACACTGTTTTGCTCATTTTAGCTTTGAGCAGGTGTTTTACTTATTTAGGCTTTTTGCTTTCATATTTTGGGTTTCATTTAAGTTTCATCTTTTAGTTTTGTTTTCATAAAATTTAGCTTTTAGTTCTCATCTGGCTAATGGTAGATTTTATACAATTTTGTTAATGTTTAACTTTGTAAACATTTTTGCTTGGAACAGTTGATTTTTTTTAATTATTCAGATTTTGCTATCTGGATTATTGAGAATGCATCCAAATATTAATGTCATTGTTTTGCTGAATTTAGCTTCTGTTATTTTTTGTGTTTGTTTTAACTTTAACAGTTAAATCATTAAAAAAAACTAATTTCAGCAAAGTCAGTCCACCTTACAATTTAGCAGAAAATATTTTTTTCTACTTTTAAATTTTGTGTCTGCTGTTACATATTGGTATTTCTTGTCTTAAAGGATAGCATTTCTCCATATTTTCTTGTTTTAAATTTCCATCTTGCCTAACTTGTCCATCTTTGTTGAATCTGGTGCACCTTCTTCAACCTCTAACACCTCCAGGTTGTGCACCAAATAGTTTAAGTAAAATAAATAAATAAAATTAAATGTATATCTTTGTGGCAGCTCAGCAAATCTGATTTGGAATGAGAGATTTAGAGATAAACAGTGTTTAATTTTTTCCAAAACGTGTAGGAACACACTGCCTGCACTGCTGCAGATTTACAGAAGCAGCTTCTATGGGATAATAAATTGTGTGCTCCCTGCAGGAATTTCCGTAGTTTCAAATTGGTTGTTCGATAAGTTCCTGAAGGAGCGTTTCCAGAATTCACTGTTGTGTATTGATTGAACAAAGTGATCTCAAACTAATCCAATAGGTGCTATTTATGAGCCTCTTTCTAATTTGTCTTTTGTCATTTTGCATCAGAATCATACATTTAAACACACCTTTCATAACAGACAAAAACAGTTCATATCTGTGCAGTATAACTTTCACACCACATCAACATCAATAGCAATTTGAACTAACTCCATTTTGCAGGCCGCTGCGCTCAACAACCGTGGCAATAAAGTGAATCTGCATCCTAATTCATGATCTCCAGCTTGATTAATGACATGCTATAAATTCAATTCCTCGTAATTTAAGGCCACTGCTAACTATCCTCTAACATCATTTTACACTCACTGCAAAAACGAGTAAATGAATCAATAAGGAAATAAATCTTAAAGTAACAGAATCTTGTTAATAAGATTCTGTTAATTTACAATTAAGTGAATCTCATTATCAGTTTCCCCATTTGCTTTACTCTACGTCCAGGGGCAGAAAACGATCTCACCTCTTTGATGGTGAGCCCTAACACTCAGTGTTATTGCACTCAGGAGGACCTGCAGCACAGGAAAGGAAAAAAAAGAATATATAGTGCCGCCATTAATTTGCCATCTCCAGAAAAGGGCATCAGTGATCTGTGAAATCACTTTGTGCGTTTGAGATGGTTGCACTTTCTGTTCATTTACGTCTGATAATTACTTTGATTATGTGAGTCTCCCAGTCTCGCTGTCTCCTTTTTGGTGTCTGCAGTATGTCAAGGTGCTACATTCCCCCTGACCTGTGCTGTCTGTCTGATACTGCGTCGGAGCTTAAACAGCCTCGGCGTTAAAGTAGCACGAACACAACGAGAGCCGAGATGCTCCCGCTTTCAAATGAATCACAGTTTTGTTTGCTGCCATCCATGAAATAATCTGTCAATGGGGTGGGAGATGTGAAGCGCTCTCCCATTGATTCGATTTTTTTATTGTCAGAGTTCAGTTCTGCTCATGTGGTTTTATTGCACCATGGGATGTCTGTGGCACAGCTCTGTTGTCTGATGTTTTTCAGATCGGGTTCTGTGTGGGAAGCTGTGGATTCCTGTACGGTAACTCCTGTTTTCCTGCAGGATTCTACTTTCACAGCTGCAGCAATTGTGACAGAGGCATCGTGTGTACCTTGGCTTGAAATTGGGCATGTGTTTTCTTGTTTGTATGTTACTCTCAAAAACTCATGAACCACTGGATGAATATTATAGCAACTTGTAGGAAAGAAAAGGTATTTGCACATCTGTAAAGGAATCTATCGGCCGTTTGGGTAATTAAACACAAACGAGGTCAGTTTACTGACATACCTATAGATTAGATGATAGATTTGAGCAGGTTTTAGACTGTTTCAAACTTACCATCAGTTAAACGGGGTCTCAACTTTTTCAGATTAAATCAACAAATCTAACGATGTGATTAGCCAGAAATGTAACTTCACAGGAGACTTCAATTTATATTGGTCTACCAGAAAATAGACCTTTTATTGAAACTATCACAAAATTACATTAAACATTGGTATCGATATTAGCTCTGATTCTAACTACTATGACAAGAATTCAAATTAAAAACAAACAGACAGTTGGACCTTTCTGTTGGCACATTACTTAAAGTTTACCATGATGAAAATAAACATAAGGAGGAGTTTAAGGAGGAAAGATAAAAGATTGAAAGGAAATGGTTGAATCTTATCTTGAGATGTTTAACCAGAGATAGCACCCTCTGCTCGGTTTCGGCTGGACGTCCGTACCGTGATGAAACGACTTTTACCTTCGTGAAGATGATCCTGTCTCGACTCCGGTAAATTAGTCAAGCCAGACGCGCATGCTGCTGCGTTTTACAGGCGACCCACGTTCATCTTGCCACGGTCTCGAGACCGTCTGCGTCGGCCTCCCAGAGTAATGCCCAGCTCTGGTTTTGTTTCAAGATAACTTCCAGAAAGAGTGTCACCGCTTGGAGCTGTGACACTCGAAGGGGTTCACAGCTGACGTGCTGTTTGAACCTTTGCTGAAGACGTGGGCCCTTGGTGCATGGCCGGGACGTACATCAGCTTGGAGGAAAACCGTCCGTGCGTCTTCCCTTCTCCTCGAGAACTCAATCGGCTCTGCTTCTCCCCGAGAACTGAGTCCCAGCACGGAGACAAAACAAAACCTGCAGGTGTGAAAACAGAGCACTCTCTGTTTGAGCACAGATGAATTGTTTTTAGAACGGACGGGAGACCGAAGATTAAGTTATGTCTAGAACTTTTCTTTCGTTCCAAAAACAGTTCAAACAAATAGACGGATTGTTCATTCAACTTTAGACACTTATTCTGCAGAGAGCAGACAGTTTAAAGCAAGATCATTCTGAGATGTTCTCTTAACTTTGGCATATTTAAAATATACCAGCTTAGTAAAATCATCATTAAATGACAAAAATATACTGTTGATCAATTCTGAATTAACACACATTAAAGAGAAAGTTCAATCTGATTAATTAGTGTCCATTAATTCAAAATAATTGTAACAAAATATAGTGTCCACTTGTCTCCTTGAGCTCCAAGCAAGTGTAACACTGAGAGTTTCAGAGAGGTGTGAACCCTAAAATATCAAAGACGAGGTGTATCACTACACATCTAATACTGATTAACTTTTGGAGCCAACCATTCAAGTTGGCTGCCACAGCCAATTAATATTACAAAACTCAAAAATGTCTTACTGTCAATTCTACAGAAATGACTAATGTTTGGTGTGGCTATAGCTGAGACTAGGTCTGTTGCAATAAACAATAAAATAGGGATGCACAATGTTGGATTTTTGGCCGATATGTTAAAACTTATTTGGCCGATGCCGATACCGATATTGTATATACATTCCTTTGTCAGAACATAGCCCTCGTATTTAGGCTTATTTGCTACAAAAATTGTGCAACAGCTGTAAGAGCTGGTGACATATATTCAGTAACAGCCATACAATGTGCATAGCACTTTAACTTATATTAAATTAAAAGTGTTGAATGTTATTTATTAGCATTAGTTACCTGTGATGCTGTCTCACTTGTGGAGGCTTGTTCCAGGTTCCTAGCTGCAGTGTGGGATCCTCTGTACTCCTGTGCATGAAGGTCAACTCTTCTCTTGAAAACTCAAAAAAGGTTATAATTCAGTTGGTTTCACAAATACGAGCTAAATTTGGAGGACAACTGCTCCAACCATTCAGCCACAGCTGCCCCATAAAGATGAACTATGTTAAAACGTGACTTCACTGAATTGGAAAAAGATTGCCATATCTCCTTCAGGGAGTGGTGGCGCAGAGGTTAGAGAAGGTTGGCTTGTGATTTGAATGTCGCCCGTTCGACTCCCCTGACCAACGACATCAAACTGTGAGTGGAAATGTTGAAAAACCCACACCTGCCTTCATCCTCAGTTGCCCCATTCTGGGCCCCTGAGCAAGGCTGTCAACCTGCTCCCAAAACAGGTCTCTTGAAAATGAGTCCTTGTGACTCAATGGAATCACTTGTATAAATAAAGATAAAAAACAAATCTGCTGTGACATTAGCTGGGAGTGACATGTCATTATATTGCACAAAACTGAATTTAATTGTGTTTTGTAAGGTGACCTGACTGTCTTACATTTTGTTTAAAATAATGCACATAGATCAAGTCAGGGGGTGATATGCATTCCTTCAAGGAATTTTAGGCCCTAATGAGTAAACTTTAATTGCAATTTTACACTGTCACACCCATCCTTTAGCAAATTCTAGCAAATGTACTGTAAAAACTAGCAGAAGGATGATTTATGCAATTTGTTAAAAAGGCATTTCCCCATTTCCTTCCGTGTTTCCTCAGCTCTTGATTCTATAAGTCAAACTGACACTGACGGAGCTGCAACGTTGGTTGAGGCTCCACAAATCATTAGGACAAGCTCTTATGCAAAAAAGGTGATGCAAATGGGGACAAGATGACAGCAAGTGATTTCTTTTCAGACACTTAGCTGAGTCACACAGTCTTGAAGAAGTGCGTTATTTCTGCTACTTAACACCTAAGAATGTCATCAGTGAAAAAAACGAAAAACAAAAGCAACTAAAAAATACTTTTAGTTAATTATTTTTGATCAGACCACATATTTATAATTTTTCTTGTTCTAATTCATTTATGTCATTATTTTAGTATAATAATAAAAAAAAACTGAACATAAAAGTTATAGCAATAAAAAAACAAAAAACAAAACAATAAATTGAAATTTATTTTTAATGTATTTGTGTCGATTTTTGTAAGTTTGCTGATCTTAATAATGAATAAATTAGTAGTGGGATAAGTGCCTCTAACTGCCACTTATTTACTCAATTTCTGAAAATTGTAACGCTGTAAATCCTTGAAGCATTTGTTTCTTTGTTGGCTTTAAAGAAAAGAAAACATGGTTTTGGTTCATTCTGATTTGAACTGAATTTTTTTTTCTAATTTGGAAAAGCAAAGCTTTTAAAGCTTTTATATTTTGAGCTTTTCTTTTACGTTGACATTGTTTTCTGCCATTAATCACATCATTGCAGCTCCTGAGTGGCAGGGTGGAGTCAAACCACCTTCAAGGTTCATGGTTCAAGGTACTTTAATGTCATTCGCATCACATCTGGTACATGAGGTGGAACAAAATTGTGTACTCAAGGTCCAAATTACACCTTAAAGGCCCCTCCGGCTGGTCCTGATCCTGGATGATGAGCTTTGGTCTATTTTTGGGACTTCAGTTCTTCTCTGCTAGAGCATTGTGATACCAACTGGTGGCTAGTGATAGCCCTACAACTCTTCAATAAGTGATAAGTGCACATGCACTACAGGTATGTCCGTGACACACCTGTGGAGTTTGTGTGTCGCTGCCTTGCCATTATGAAATCCTGCCATCGTGGTTCAGATCCAGGCCCCACTCCATCCTCAGGCTCTGGCCTGTTGTGGCGGCCGTCTCCATCATCCTGCAACTGTCTGCACGAACCAAACTCTATGGACCCATTCAGTTCCGTGGGGAAAACTTTGATGTTCTCTTTCTGCTGGACAAGGTTCTGGAGTAAGGTGACCAGATTTCTGAAGTGAAATCTGGGGACATTTCCAGCTCAGAGACCAAAAAGAATGCAATTTTATGAAGATGAAATTAAAAACGGGGACCGTTACAGTTGTAGTGGACCAGACCCTAGTCTCTGGAAACTGTATTGAAACACCTTTTCACGGAATCTCTCAGTGAAACACATTAACACTGTTTTGTTTCATTAATTTGAATCAATACACAAATTAAATCACAAGAGACTCTCTTATTCTTTTACTTTGTGCTAATTCAAGTATAATCAATGCATAACCTTGTGTTATTCGTATGAGCGGTGTTATTTTTCAATATGTTGAATGATCATTGTTAATTATCATATGGTGTATTCTTAATATGTGGACACATGAATCAAGAATTCTGTCTAAAGTTGAATGGTATGTCAGACTGAACTTCTCAGTTTTGTTTAAAAGTTAGAAAACCATTTAATCAGTTGTGTTCATGAAGCTGGCTCCACAACTCCCTGTCTTCCTCTAAACAATTCTTTCTGTTTCTGACTGCCTCTGACTTTCACCTTGAATTCTGATAACGTCAAGTAACTCCCTCCCACTGGTCGAACGAACCAATGAGGGTAGTGAGTACTACCGACGTCAGATCCTCTTTAAAAATTCTAAACTTCCTGGAACTGTCAGTCCTACGAGGAAGTTAAGATGCACTGACTTTCTCTTTTTGCTGTTGGACGCGAGTCATGAGCCAAAGACTCGTCCATCAGCTAGGATTACAGCACGCTGCTGGACAATCCGAACAGAGCTTTCCAGCTTAGAACTTTGAATTAATTTCCATTCTGGAATAATTTATCTTGAAACCAAACCAGGAAATGCCGCTATTTCTGCCATTCAAAGCGGACGCAGAAGACGCTGAAAGGTAACGTCTAAGGCTGGTCTTCCTTCTTTTACTCGGACGTCAAGGAAGCTCCATTTCTTGGCTGACCATCGTGCAAAGGTAAAGAGTCGTCAATTGTTACCAGTGCACCTGCTGTTTAGCTGAAGAGTCGCATGGAAAGTGTCATTCTGGTTGAAACATTCAAGATAATTCCCTTACCTATTCTCCCTCCATCTTTCTCCTCATTCTTGTACATATGCTGATGTAAATTTATGATTTGTTAATAAATGATTAATCTCCTGGTGGATCGACATAAATTAACGTTTCATGCTTTTTACATCTCAGTATCTAGTCACAACTTTATTGATTAATCTGAAAAAGAGAGAACACGTGAATTATTGATGATAATTTGTGTCAGGATAAACCCTGCTCATTTTACATGTAGTTATTGGACGAATCAGTAAATCTGATCGCCCCTATACCCCTACACAGTCTTTTTTTTTTTTTTACATATTTATTCATGTTTAAACAATAAAAATGTAATAAAACAGCAGGAATGTGTCTCTCCACACTGTTAACATTTCCTAAGAGTAATAAAAAAGAAAAAAGTAATAGTAGTAGTAATAGATGCATGCTTAATAATCCAGGTATAAAAATCTTAAAAGTTAAGTCTGGTCCTCTGGTCATTCAAAAAAACAAAAGAAAACAAAAGAAAAAAAATATAGAAACGTTTCGTCTTTCATCTGAAAGACTTCTTCAGAATGAAGATGGGGCCGAGACGTTGTAGAGGAGGGGTAGTCGACGTGGGACCAGAAAGACTTGGACTCCTGGCCATGTCCACATCTTGAGGTGTCCCTGAGCAAGACACCCAATCCCCTAATTGCTGCCCGGGTGCCTACTGCCCACTGCTCCACCTGGGTGTGATGGATTAAATGCAGAGAACTAATTTCATCATTGTATTGGAACATTCAATGACGACAACACATAGCACTTTCTTTCACTTGGAATCCTTCACCTTTCTCTCCAGCCTCAAGCAAACAGAAGGAAATCCTTAGTCTCCAGAACACTAAATAAAATAATTTACCTTTTACTTTGAAAGCCTCTCTCCATCAGTCTTTATTACTCTGGGAGTTAAAACATTAACACTCATGATACCTGCGCTGTCGCTGCAGGTTTTTATAAAGTGACCGTCTTTGAGGTGCTTTTTTCTTCT
This sequence comes from Garcialebias charrua, assembly GCA_038048925.1. Classification (NCBI taxonomy): domain Eukaryota; kingdom Metazoa; phylum Chordata; class Actinopteri; order Cyprinodontiformes; family Rivulidae; genus Garcialebias; species Garcialebias charrua. The sequence goes on along the minus strand of JBBPBX010015358.1, from coordinate 27,053 downwards.
CCATGTCATAATTCAATGATTAAACTATTAAAAATATATGAAGATATCATTATTTAGAAACATATTTATTATGTCTTGTTTTATCTTTATTGGATGATGCAGACTTCAGACTGAACAGTAAGCTCATTTAGATGGTTACATTTTGTCTTTTGTTCCCAGTGAAGAAGCAGGTCGATCCTCGAGTTATTTCAAGTGTATTTACGTTGAGAGAAAAAATTCTTCAGAGTATAATTAAGGGTAAGATTTGTACCGTCTCAATCTTTGCCACAGCATCGCATTCCCAAGAAATTTGCCTTCATAAAAAAAAATGCAGAATAAAAAAATGCAAAACACATTTTAGCTCATTTAAATGAGATAAAATTCAAGTAGTCATGTTGCCAGCAGACTTCAGTCTGAAAGCACAGCTATTAGGAAAGCTGATTTTATTCTTTTAAGCATTTCATGGCATTATCCATCGTGTTTTAATTATTATTAATTACCTTTAGGAAATGCCAGATTTTTTTGGTGCTGCTCATTTTAGTTTTTGAGACACAAATAATGTGTTGCTGAGATTTTATTGTTTTGTGTTTTCTTTCCCAACATTTCCAACAAAGGAGCCAGTGAGGGATTAAAGAAATGACAGGAGGCCATTTGAACAGTATTCTCCTGGACTGGCACAAAAAAAAAAAGTCCTATTGGCAAAACTGACCAGAGTTGATATCATATTCATATTTGGATGTGACTGCAACATGGACAGTAATTAATCTTAGTATTCGTCAACTTTACATGCTTTTTGTGAATAATAATGTTAACTTTGATTATATTTTTTCTAAATTTTTATGCTAATAATAGAACTGAGACCTTTTTGTCTTAATCCCCATCCATTGATTTTTACAAATCTTATTGGCATTTTTCATCCAAGTATTTATGTAAATTTAATCTTAATATCACCATAACCATTTTAATCCAATTTTCAAGGTGCAATGAACAGAGAGAATATTAAAACTAAAAGAAACGGAAAAATACAAACATGTTTTTAACCAGGGGCGATTCTAGAATCTGATCTTTAGGGGTGCTTAGCCCCGAGTGCTGACAATGGCTCTTGGCTTGAACAATGTGGTGGCCTTTGGCATCAGAAGCATTCAAAATGTGTGTGTGTGTGTGTGCTGGGGGGAGGGGGGGCACACTGGTGGGGGAGTCTGGGGGTCCTCCCCAGAAATATTTGAATAAAGTAGATGCCATTTCCTTCATTCTGATGTATTTGAACAGGTTGTTTAACATCTATGTTTACCTCTAACCGTAAACACTTGATTCAGTAAATATTTTATATGGCTCGGCATGACAAGAAGTAGCGCTAAGCTTGCGGCGTGCAATACAGATGTGCTAGCTAAGATGCTACAGACGTAGCGCTCCACTTTACATTACACAACCTAATAAAGGCTTTGTACAAAATCAGTTTATTGTACAACAATAACAGACAAAGACTAAACTCATGCAACCACAAGTTGCAACATAGCTATGTCTACATACAAAACACACAAAACAACGCACAACTAGCTTTAAACATTAACCTTTAATGAGCATGTAATTATGACAGAAAATGGAGGATTTACTTGCATTTACCTTTGTACAGATGAACATGTGGTACTTCCTGTTTATTACAGCTGTTCATGAAGTCGGCTGCAGAGCTTTATCCATTTTTTAAATATTTTTCCAGACTCAGTTTAGGTTTTGGAAATACAATAAACTGTTTATTCAACTAAACTGCTCAGGGGGCCACAGTTTCTGAAAGCCAGCAGCTCAGGGGCCGGACATCCAGCGATTAAAGTCATTATGTAAATAAACTAAGTACCGTATTTTCCGTTGTATAGGTCACACCTGTGTATAGGTCGCATTATCCAATTATTGCCAAAACATTGGAAAAAATCTTGAAATAGGTCGCACCTACGTCACCACCGACGTAACGCGTCATCCACCGCTGACGTGACGCGTCACCACTGAGACAACCCGGCAATATGGACCGAGTGTTTAGCTCTGCTGCTAATGTCTGCCACAGGAGAGTCCGTCTCTCAAAACACAAATAAAAAATAGAATTTTATCTCAAATGTTTCCTCCAGGCCAACAGTTAGTACATTAAAGCTCGTATAATTACACTCTGTAAGCAGAAAAAATATACACCGAGTGGTTTCGAAGCTATTTATAAACAGAAATAAAACAAATGCTAACAGAAGAGTCCGTCTCTCAAAACACGAATAAAAAATCAAATTTTATCTCAAATGCTTCATCCAGGCCAACAGCTACTACATGGACCTTACCAAGCTCCGCCCAGAAATGCCCCCTAAGCTCCAACATGGCTGCACGTCTCCCAAGCGCTGCATTGGTGTCAATGGAAAACATGGCGTCGACTGACTCAGCAGGGTATTTCTGAGTCGAATAGTGTATCATTTCTGCCAGATTCCAACAAAATATCAGCCATGACAATGGACAGGGGAACCAACAAGTTCATGTTATTTTTTTTGGGACGTTATCAAGTTGTTTGATCCACGCGATGCCTCCAACAGCGTGCGCGTCACCGCTAATGCTACTGTCTGATGAGGAAAAACATCAGCTCCTCACACGCTCAGGCTCAGCATTATTACAGCTGTGGACAGGATCACTGATGCCTATTGTTCTGCAAGGCTGGGTAAGTCAGGCATTCATGGTTTTGAGGGTTACTTTTGAAATCAGCGATTTCTATTGTTGGCAAAAGTTTGTGTGCCTTGGTCGCAAAGCTAATGCTAACTGTAATCTCCATTCATTCCTTAAGTGGTTGGTTAGCCGTTGCTGCTTTAGCTGCTAAACACGCCGACAGCGACTTTTGTGAGGGCTAACGAGCTCAGCCGTCCGGTGTGTTAGTTAAAATCCAGCCTTCGTGTCACGATTTTGTGCAGTTTTAGGTGAAATCGACAGTAGAGCTCGTTGTGTTAGCTAGCTCATGTGGGGTTAGCGGAGCTGTTTCTTCCCAACTTCCAGGACGTTCAGTGAACTGTGGCTTTCTCTCATCGTGACCGCGTGTTGTTAACTAGCAGGTTTCAAAAGCAGGTCAACCCTTCTCTGCTGGTGAAAGAAATAATTGTTCAGTTTTGTGGTCGTGCACAGGCTTTGATCCAAGCAAGGCATTCAGTTTCACATATAGGGAAACTGTGAATTTTACTTCGGTCAGGGTACCTGAAATCTCCTGTACAGATACCCCACTGACGGTGGAGGAGCATTTTTCCAGCCCTGATGCAAAAAAATTCTGCACGTATGCTAGCTAGCAATGTAAGTAGCATGTGGTGCCGGTCTCACACGCTACCGTAGCGTTTGTTTTGTGAGACCGGCACGCATGTGGAAGCTGCGCTATGACGTGTTATGGGCATTAGCCAATGAAACGCGGCCCTGTGGGCGGAGCTTGGTAAGGTCCATTAAAGCTCCCCGACATGATCTTTCAACTTTCCAAAAAATGGCACAACATATATAAATATTAAGATTGACCTCTGACCGTTTTTGCTAAAATAATGTTAAATGAATGAAAATTCCTCCCAAAAACAGTTTAAAATTAGCGCCATTTTTTTAACACGATAAATAGGGATTTCGCCGTCGCAGGATGATGACGTCATAACAAGAGACGTGTCTACTGCGCAGCTTGAAAACAATGGAGGAGCTACAAACTCGATCCGTCCAATTTAGCCATTTAAAAGTTAATATTTTAGCGGATTGTCTGCAGAGAAGCCAAAGTTATTTCCAGTAAACAGCAGGTTATAATTTTTTTTCAGCTCCTGCTGGTCTTTGGAGACTTTTCACTTCATGAGGTGAGCTGCTGTGTGGAGTTACATGAGCTGCATGTAGACGAGGCAGAAGTAATTCTACAACATGTACATCGTCTCCAGCCTCCACAGCACTGAAATGGTAATATATTAGTTAATGTTTCTAATAATTATTCAACATTAATTTATAGTTTAAAAAATTAGTCCCTTTTAAAATATCTGTTAAATATATTATTCTTTTATTTTATTTTGTTTGTGTTTTCAGGTTTCCAGGTCTCCAGTCCATCACCTGAGGCTCTTCCTGAACCATTAGTACAACCCAGACTTTCACATCACAGCAGGTAAGATTGCATCAACGAAAAGAATAGTACTCAACAATATTCTTTGATGTAAATCTGTTGATTTTCTGTGGTTCTGATGAGGGAAGTGACAAAGTGGATGCAGCATTCAGCCCATAATGGACCCAGATGTCCCCTGCGTCCAGACCTACAACACCTGGACATCCATGAGCGTGGAGGAGCGAGGATTCACAGAAATGTCTTCACCTGAAGAGTGGACCGAGGTGGAGAACAAACCTTGATATTGTTCAACAACAGATGGAGACATCTTCAGGATCTGTAGAACATCAGGACTGATGCTGCAGAAAGCTACGTTTGTGCATCAAGACATTAAAATATGCAGAAATACTACAACTGGCCAGAGCATTGAGATGAAAATGAATCAATGAATTTAATATTTTTTCTGACTGTTCAAATGAACATATTGTTTGAAAAAAAAAAGGATAACAATGAACCAAGTGTTTCTGTAGTTATGTGTAAATAAAGTTACGGTAGTACACTATATTATCTGTTAGTGTTGAGTTATTCTTTGTGAGAATATTTGTGTATCTGTTTTAATTTCATTCGTGCATCTACAACTCACAGCTCATACTTTAGTAAAAACAAAATTGGTGAATGTTGAAAGAAACATTTTATTAAAATAAAACCATCCCATATTATCAAATAAATGAAAACCTCTGGGGAAACATTAATATGAACAGATTATCAAAAAAAATTGAGTTTAAAACATATCAGCAAGTGGTGTTTGACTTCATCAGCTCTGTAAAAATGACTCCAACACCTCCTCGTCCACCCTCCTGTCCAGGTGTTGTAGGTCTGGACGCAGGGGACATCGGTCTAGTTTCTCCTCATCCTGCTGCTTGTACTTCTTCAGACTCCACCACCTCCTCGCTCCACAACGCTCATGGATGTCCAGGTGTTGTAGGTCTGGATGCAGGGGACATCTGGGTCCATTATGGGCTGAATGCTGCATCCACTTTGTCACTTCCCTCATCAGAACCACAGAAAATCAACAGATTTACATCAAAGAATATTGTTGAGTACTATTCTTTTTGTTGATGCAATCTTACCTGCTGTGATGTGAAAGTCTGGGTTGTACTAGTGGTTCAGGAAGAGCCTCAGGTGATGGACTGGAGACCTGGAAACCTGAAAACACAAACAAAATAAAATAAAAGAATAATATATTTAACAGATATTTTAAAAGGGACTAATTTTTTAAACTATAAATTAATGTTGAATAATTATTAGAAACATTAACTAATATATTACCATTTCAGTGCTGTGGAGGCTGGAGACGATGTACATGTTGTAGAATTACTTCTGCCTCGTCCACATGCAGCTCATGTAACTCCACACAGCAGCTCACCTCATGAAGTGAAAAGTCTCCAAAGACCAGCAGGAGCTGAAAAAAAATTATAACCTGCTGTTTACTGGAAATAACTTTGGCTTCTCTGCAGACAATCCGCTAAAATATTAACTTTTAAATGGCTAAATTGGACGGATCGAGTTTGTAGCTCCTCCATTGTTTTCAAGCTGCGCAGTAGAGAAAATTCTTGTCATGACGTCATCATCCTGCGACGGCGAAATCCCTATTTATCGTGTTAAAAAAATGGCGCTAATTTTAAACTGTTTTTGGGAGGAATTTTCATTCATTTAACATTATTTTAGCAAAAACGGTCAGAGGTCAATCTTAATATTTATATATGTTGTGCCATTTTTTGGAAAGTTGAAAGATCATGTCAGGGGAGCTTTAAAGCCTTATTAATTACACTCTGTAAGCAGAAAAAATATACACAGAGTGGTTTCGAAGCTATTTATAATGTAAACAGAAATAAAACCAGAAGCTAACTGAAGCTAATAAAAGATCGTTTTTTTAATTTTTATCTCAAACATCTAATAAAGCTACTCACTTGTAAACGTCCATACTGTGATTACATTCTGTAAGTTTCAGAAATATCCACCAAGCGGTTTCAGAGCTATTTATAACGTTATAAACAGAAGCTAACTAAAGCTAATGCTAAAAGATCGTTTTTTTTAAAATCTCAAACATCTAATAAAGCTACTCACTTGTAAACGTCCATACTGTGATTACATTCTGTAAGTTTCAGAAAAATCCGCTGAGTGGTTCTTGACTTATCTTGCAAACAAACAGCTAAGAAACACAGAGCTAAAAGAAGTTACCTCCAGACCAGGAGGCCGACCGAGTCAGTACGAGCAGAGGAGCTTTTTTTCCGGACACATGAGCTGGAAACGGGTACTCCTCTGGAAGTGTCTCCTAGCGGCCGAAACTGGTACTGCACCATTTTCTGCCAAAGCGAAAAACGGTCTGCTCTGCCTCCCCTCCCATTTGAACTGCCTTAACACAAAAAACTTTCTCACACATTACCACACAACACAAAGATTTTAACACTGGACTCTGTGTCATCAAACGGGTTATTCACTAAACTCTCGGTCATGTGCTCATTCAGTTTGCACTACTTCTCATATTTGCACTAATGTTTGTATTACATTACTGCCTATAGTCATACTACTGTTTACATTCACTGTTTACATTTATTAATACTGTTTACATTTATTACTACTGTTTACATTTATTACTACTGTTTACATTTACACTACTTTTATATCTACACTACTGCTGATACATATACAGTATTCTCTGACTAGCCTTATTTAAGGATGCCCAATGTGCCTTACTGCATATGCCACTTTGCCTCTATACCAACATCAACTACCTCATACATATACTGTGTACATTAACTCATATGCTGCTTTGCCACTCTTTGCAAATGTCAATGCTAGAACCTTCAGTTTATTTTATAGATATACTTTTTATACTTTTTATACTACTATGCAAAAACTCAGGACAGTATTACACTTTTATTATTTCATTTTATGCTTATGTTCATTAAATGTTTAGTGTTTTAGTGTTGGTGTAAATTTTCATACTTTTATACTACTATGCAAAAACTCAGGACAGTGTTACACTTTTACTATTTTATGCTTATGTTTATTAAATGTTTCAGTGTTTTAGTGTTTAAATGGTTACTGTTGCACCGAGGGACTGAGAGAAACGCAATTTCAATCCTGTGTATGTCCTGTACATATTGCAGTTCTGACAATAAAGTTGACTTTGACTTGAACTGAGGCAAAAATTTGTCTAAAAATATGTTAAAAAAAAAATTCCATAAATAGGTCGCACTGGTGTATAGGTCGCAGGCCTTGAAAAAATAAAACTATAAAAAGGTGCGACCTATACATTGGAAAATACGGTATTACAATTGATCTGTTACCTGCGATATTTGTTTATTTTGTTGCAATGAATCATAAATGCAATAAACAGAACCCTAAACCCAAACCTAGAATTGCCCATAAAAAAGTGAAATAATACTTACTTTTTCAGGGCTGCAGAGTTAAAATTTTGGGGTGCTTGAGCACCCCCCCTAAAAGAGGCTAAAAGCGCCACTGGTTTTAACCATCGGTTCATGTTGAAATCTATAAATTGAGAAAGAAAAAACAAGTTGTGAGATGTGCAGCTGGGAGCTGTCTCAGCTGCCACAATACAACCCGCTGAGCTGCTTGCTAGTTAACAATACTCAGTGCCAAAGGTGAAAGGCTGATCATAGTTTGCTCATGTCTGTGTGTGTGTGTTTGTGTGCACTGGTAGCAAAATATATCATGAGTCAATAGCAAGTAACGAGACTCCTAGAAATTAATTGTGGGATATGCTTTTAAAGTCACTTCAATTCAAGATGGCCACCACAACAAACACAAACATATCAAAAACTTGTTCAATTTTTATGTAAATTTGTACATTTTTATGTAAAATTCCATTCAGTTTGGAGTAGTAGCTGCCAAGTATGTTCCCCAACACATCCACTAAGTGCAGCACATCCTGAACATTTTTTTTAAACCTTGGCATTACCTGTTGTATAGTAACCCTGTTTGCAGTGACATGCGGTGAGGTTGATGGCTGGTGAGGCACTGCACATTTTTTTTTCATATGTATAATAAAAACAGACAAAAATTGTTCTCCACGTTTTGGCTTCTGTGTGCCATAGCTTCTTCAGCACTTTTGATACTTTGGATAGCGTTATTTTCTTTACATGAACCCTACAGAGTAGTTTATTCGCCATTTGATTGGCAGCAGTTAACGGGTTGTGTTTAAAATCTCATATCAGCAATATTTACACATACAAGCTGTAGCACACAAAAAAAGCACATTTAATTTGGAGAAAAAAACATTTTAGTCTTACCTTTACTTATAAATGAAGTCCATGCGCCGCTCCTTCTGAACAAAGGCTTCAATGACTTTTTTGTAGAAGTCTTCCTTGTTGGCTTTCAGTTTTAAAAGTCTCTCTGCCTCGATGGAGATCATTGCCAGAGAAGAAAGCCTTCCTTGATCAGTCCTGTTTCGACTGTATGTTTTTATGAAATTATAGCCAATCAGGAGAAAAAAATAACTGAATTACTGCACTTGACTTTCCTTACATTAAATTGTAGCGCAATGTCACTTCTGCAGCGGAGCGAGGAGGCGCAAACAGAATCCCTGGGCTCACTAGCCCCACCTCCTCGATGAGGCAGGACAACTGCGTGCCATACTCGGCACCTTTTTGCAGCCGTTTTATGATTGCTCAGCACAAGAAACACGTCACACACACACATACAGTTTTCGACAAAAAAAACTATACATTATATTACCAGCTAAACTATAGAAATGTAGTTTATATAGCAAAAGTATTTGGACATTTTAATAGCGACATAAAAGAGGCAGGAATAGGGGCTCACTGCATAGCATGCAGCACAGTCAGCCGAGTGATTGCGCAATCCCTGGTGAGGCGCAGCTGCCTGGTGCCTCTGCACACGTCTCTTCTCAGTACAGGTAACCCCCGACCTACGACCCCATCGACCTGCGAACCACGGGACCTACGAACATATCATATTTAATAAAAATATGAATTTAAAAAAAAAAAAAAATTTTTTTTTTTTTTTTTTTTTTTTTTTGTGTTTAAATGTTCTTAATTTCATGTGTACATCACTTTGTTGCAGCTCTGGTTGTTTTAAAGGCTTTATAAATAATAATTATGATAAAAAAGATCATTTCTGATCATTTTTGAGCAATTTTTGAGCAATCTTGGGCAACAGGAAGTAGGTCTTCAGTTTACACGGTCACAAATTAATGTAGAACACCGGACGCTATTTTAGGTTCAGTCACTGGGGTCTCCGGTCACAAATTAATGTAGAACACCGGACGCCATCTTAGGTTAGCTGCCGAGAGCCGGACGAAGACTGGTGACCAGGATGGCTTCATATGGATTAATTACTAGCTGGAAACGTCTCTGTGAACTTTGTGGATGTCTCAGGCAGCAGCGGATTTATCGCCGATCGTGCCAGGCCGCCGTGCGAACACCTCCGGCCGGCCTGGCTACACCTCCGGCCTGGCTAGCTCCAGAAGCTAACACTGGAGCTAACACGGGAGCCGGCCTTTTGAACACTGGTGACCAGGATCGCATCATATGGATTAATTACTAGCTGGAATAGCTCTGTGGACGTCTCAGGCTGGAGCAGCGGCTGGAGCAGCAGCTGCAGATTGATCGCGCCGCCGCTCCAACACTAGCTCATGGCTTGGCTAGCAGAAGCTAGCCAGCTAGCTAACACAGGTCTGGAGCAGCTGCGGTGGCTTGCCGGCCCCCGCGCTGCTTGGCCCGAAAACAATCAACGCATGGCAACCTATGTCGGCTTTGACCATCTCAAAGTAAGAAAATATATTTTTATTTATTCTGTAAATGTGAATAGCAATGTTTAACATTACAGTACACTACTTTACATGCTTAAATGTGTGCGCGCGCTCCGTTAGCATGATAAATAAAGGTTGAATGAATGAATGAATGAATAATTTTTTTTTTAAATATAATTTTCACCCCCTACCTACGAACGGATCGAGCTGCGAACGGTTCTTAGGTCCCAAACTCGTTCGTAGGTCGGGGGTTCCCTGTACATGTATTTGAACTATAAGAAAAATCGGTGATTTTGAATAAAAAAATAACTTAAAACTGATTTAGTTTTAAGTAAAATAAGTTTATAGTACAAATCAAAGGATAAATACAATAATTACATTAATTTTTTTAAATTTACATTTTTTCTTTCCATGATGACAGGTGAGGCACGGCCTCACTTGCCTCCCCTGACCGCACGTCACTGCCTGTTTGTCTTGTTAGCAAAATATATTTTAAAAAATCCACACTGATTTTAATGACATTTGTATCATGTATTTATTCTATAAACATCTACAAATGATTACATTTTGGGTCAATCTAGATATTTTTTTATTTATCATTTCCGATCACAGGCTCATCTTCTCTAACCTCTGTGCCACCATTCCCAAGATGGCCACCACAGCTAAGTGATCTTATCATATATATATAAACTCATTGAATACAGGCTTTGAGCTAAAATTTGGTGTGGTAGTAGCTGAGAGTCATTCATTACCAATACTTCAAGTGCAGCAAAGCAAATAGAGCATGAAACTGCACAACTCTTTCCAAGATGGGACAAATACAGCATTTCTACGTGAAAATGATCTTCATCTAAAACTTTGGCATGAAAGGCAGCAGGCAATATGCATTTTTCCAAGGAACGCCTTTAATTGACTGTTTTTCTCTTTTCTCAAAATATTCTAAATTGTGTAAAAGTGTTAACAAGCCAAAAAAAATTGCAAATATTTTCTGAAAAAAAAAATAAAAAAAAATAAAGATATGGGTTTTATTCTTAATGAAACCTGCTACACTTTTCAAAAAATGTTTAAAACATATTCTGTGAAAAGTCAGGAGTACACACATCGCTTAAATGATTTGTGGCTGACAAGAACTAACACCAGGTTTTTCTATAGGTGGATCAGAGCTCAGACTTTCAGGTCACAATAAAAATAATTCTTCAGTCTTTCCCTTTTCTTCCACCGTTATGGGCAGAAACTGAAAGAAAGCCAATTAACCCAAGTTAGAGACATCGCAGCTCTTTTTCACAAACCCTCCTGCAACACTCAGGAGATCACTCCACTATTAAAGGGAGTACACTCTGATGCACCACACTTTTCTAATTGAAACCTCTGGGACTGCCATTTGAGCTCCGGAAAAAGTGTATAAATGTTCGGGAAGAGACAAAGGGCTCAAAGGATCAGAAACCGGAGTGGTGCAAAACAATAAGAGGAGTAAAAAGTGTCAGATGGCTTCACATTCACACCTGTCCAGGCTGGGATTAATATTGGAGGTCAATCAACTCATTTAAAACTCCAGAAAACAGTTACACCCTGCTCACTATTTTTTTTTCATTCGATGAATCAATTCAGACACTTCAAACCATTCTCAGTCCCACTTGAGCTGCTCACCAGCTCATTCTCGCACACAGCATCAAGGGATGAAGTAAAAGAACATTTGTCAAATTAAGTGAAACCTGCGCCATTGATTTCCTCCAACCAAGGTAAATGAAAGAGAATTAATTAAAGAGGATTAAGGGACAAATGAGAACTTGGCAGAAACATGTCTGAGGGAGCAATTAATGACCCACACTGCAAATGAGAGCCTCTGCTATGATGCCTTGCTCACTTTGCCAACCTCAAGTAACACCCAGCCACCACCACCATCATCAGTTTTATGAGAAACCGACTAATTCAGGGTAAATAACTAGATAGACAAAAACAATAGACACATATTTATATTGGTGTTTCTAGTGATCAGAATAATGTTGTTGAATAAAAAAGTGAAAAGTAAGCTTTACATAAAATAAATCAGAGTTGAGTATTGTTCGTTGGAAATATATTGGAATTACATATATTAATGTTATATTATTATATTAATATAATCCAAGCTAGAAGGATTTTTTACTGAAACTTTTTTTTACTTTTTTACTTTAGCTAATTTTGGCGTTTAGCTACATTTTAGCTAGTTTTAGCTAGTCATTACTTAGCTACGTGCAGATTTTAAGTTGACTTTTGTTTCTTATTTTATTTGGTAGCCTTTTGATAATCCCTTTTAATATTGTCAGCCTGTAGCTAGTATTTTGGAATTTTTTTGGTAGGATTTGGCTACTTTTTACTTTTAGCTAGCCTTTTGCTTTCTATAGCCATTTTATTTTTTGCTATTTTTGCTAATTTCTTTTTTGGACTTTTTTTAACATAATGTTCTGCTTATTTCAGCTCGATCAGTTTTAGCTTTCTAAGCAAATTTCAGTCAGTGCTCAGCATTCGTGCTGCATATTTTAGAGAATGCTGATTCTCCAGTTGTCTTTTCTTCTTTTGTGCGTGGCCTTTCTGTGGTTTAGTCTGGATCAGCTCAGACATTTGGGAATGTTTTTTGTTGCTGTTGTTGTTTTGGTCCTTGAATAGCCTTTGACCTACCAGTTTTTTGTAGATGGTTTAAGGCACATATGTCAAAGTCAAGGCCCACGGGCCAGATCCGGCCCGCAAATTAATTAGATGATTTTTAATTACTATTAGAAATGGCCCGCAGGCCACAGCCGCCCGCTGGTGTTTTGCACGCATCAACACTACATTCCCCACAATGCAACGGTAGTAGGGATGGGGCTGATCCGATCCGGAGTCGTGTCTCATGAACCCAGAGTAACAAGACCCGCCTCACATCACATTCAGGAAATCCATTCCATAGTTTGCAGCCAGCTACAGCGTGCAGACTCACTGTGAGTAGCACTTTAGCTAACAGCTAGCCAACTTTTCATCGTAACATATCTGTTGTGTGGAAGTATTTTACACTAAACACCACAAGACAGCAACGTGCAATGTCTGCAGAGCCATAACACTACATTAAATCACGGTCAAGTTAGTTTTACATTGGACATTCGAGCTCTGTGGCTTCAGTGGGATGCCACTCTCGCTGAACCGAAACAGGGAGACCGACCGCGGCCAGCTGCGTCCAGTCCGACCCGCTGTCTGACCGTCTCGTAGGAGGGACAGGCTGAGAGCGGCTGACCGAAATCAGAGCGCCTGCCCCGGATTGAACAAGAAAAACACACCGCTGAAGCCACGGAGCTCAAATGTTCACCGAGAAGTTGCTAAACTTCATCATAATTAATGACCAACATCAGCTGTAGAAAATGAAGGATTTCGCAACTTGATACTTGCAGCCAACAGCCAACAGTAAACAATCATAAAAAAGCATATTAATTAAAAAATCATAAAAACTGTATTAAAAAACAAACAAAACGAAACATAAACAGCTGCATTATAAAACAATGTAAAATACTAAAAGCAGGAACAAGTTTGTGTTGGTTTATGCCAAGAACTTAGCAGATGTAAAGCTATTTAATATTTTTATTTAATTCATTTATTCATTCATTTAAAAGAGACAAAAAAAAAATCATCAAAAAGAAAACATTGAATGAAAAGAGTGCAGAAAGAAGAAAAAAAAATTGTATCACCCCCTTATAATAAACATTGAACCAGTCTGGCCCTTGGCTTGTAGCAAATTTGTTTTTTTGGCCCTCGGTGTATTTGACTTTGACATCCCTGGTTTAAAGGTTCAGTATGCAGTTTCTGTAGAACTGCAGCAGTTAGAAATATTTTCAACAGGCAAAGCATTCTGATCCCTCCCCCTCAGAGCCATATGTGGCTCTGCCCCCTTGTGGTCTGTTGAATTTCAAATTCAAGCTCTGTTTTTATTGGCTGATTCAAATTCAAGCTCTGTTTTTATTGGCTGGTTACAAACTCTGTTTTTATTGGCTGGAAAATGGCGGGTCACCTTTTCTTTTTAGAAATGCTTATTTACCACCTGGAGAAGCAAGGGGACAATATTTTTTTTATTTTTTTTCAGAGATTACCTGGCTAACATCAGTCTGTCAGGAGGTAGTGACAGAGTGAAGAAATATGTTCATAAAAAAAGCTACATACTGCAGCTTTAAGGCTTTACCAGCACACTTAGGGAGTAAGCGCATGACAGAAAATCATTTTGTTCACTGAAGCAGAGTTGGAGAAATAAAACTCATCCTGGTTCCCAGGGTGTGAAGTCCATTGGGATCTCTAAGATATGCAAAGATACATGTTCTCTGGTGGTTAGAAGGTGCTTCACCAGCAGCAACAATATCAGACACTGACAGTACAAGCGCTGTCATTTATCGGGAATGTTTTGACTTGGGTCCCAAGAGCTCTGGAAGTTACGGAGCACCCTCCAGGTCATGAGTAAAAATGGAATTAGAGTTTGTAAGAATTTGTTCTCTTAGTTTAGGAAACTGTGATAAGAAGTATTGGTGTCTGTGTGCAGCAGGTGTTCTACTTGGTGTTGGTTTTACTATGGACAAGGATCGAGAAGGCAACGCAACACTGGAGGTTAGACGAGGATGTTTGGAGCATCTACAAAATCAGACCAAGTTCAGTAATATCTACAGAAGTGTGGCGGATTTTTATGAACCTGCCATTTTCTGTTACTTTATTGATGGTTCCTAAACACTCCTTCACTTTGGATTACAGCTTGTTTTAATTAAATTAGGCTCTGGTGTCTTTATTTTTTGTTCTGCGGTTGAAAGGAGGCAATAATTGTCACTTGACGGTGGCTGGACGGTTTGGTTAGAAGTTAGTGATCCTGCAAAAACAACTTGGTCAAAGTTTTCAACGTTACATAATAAAAACAGTAATTTATTGCTCACTTTTGTACAGAAACATATTTGTTAGCAAATCCTGGCACACAGATGAACTGAAACTGAGGGGGACAGATTTTGAATTCCCGTGCACCATTTAATAAACTGAGAAAACATATTTTCATGACCTCAAATTATATTTCTTACAAGACCAACTACTGTATTGTGTATTGTTCCGTTTATACTTCATTTACAGATCAGACTGTTTTGAGTAGTTGGCAGTCACCTTCTATACATCGGAAGTGTGTCTACATTTTTATCTCAGTTAATACGGCCCGAACCACAATGCCTACCCCCACAAAAGTTATATCAAAACGACTGGCTCGGCCCCGTGATGTGTGCTATTACTTTTATTGGCATTTCGAGTTACCATGGCGACATAATTTGCCAACAAAGATGCAATATTTCACCAACTCCAGGAACTAGTTGGTGACTGTCCACTTGAAAAGCTTATCTTTTTCAACTTTAATGCGGCTCGAACCGCAACGTGGACTCCCCCCATAATAAGTTATATAAAAATGACCGGCCTGGCTCTGGGAAGTGTGCTATTACTTTTATTGGCATCGGCAGTTAACATGGCAATGTATTTTGCTAACAATTATGCCAAACTTCCCATAGGAAATGAAAAAAACTTCACAGAAACTGAGTAACGTATGGAGCCATGTTCAACAAGCAAGGAAGGCACCTATTATTAACTATTATCGCCTATTATTATTATTATAAATTAGTAATAATAATAATAATTAACATTAATTATTATTTTTAATAATTATCTGCTGTAATACTAATATTTATTAATATTTATAAATCATATTTACAATTATTATTTGATATTAATTTTAATTTTTTACATTATAAATGTTAATGATTAATTATTAATATTTAATAACAATTAACACATTAACAATATATCATATTTATTAATATTAATAATTAGTCTAAATTAATAATATGTATAGTCAGTAATATTAATATTTATTATTAATAATAATTTACTAATATAAATAGGCAGTCCCCTTCAAAGTTTCTCCAGGAACTTTCTAGTCTTATAAATATTCCTTTCTTGGGCTCAAGTACTACTGGAGAAAAAAATAATTTAACTTTCAGTTTTTAATAGATAGGCGCCCTCGACTGTTGGCGTCCTTTGAGACTTTTATAGTCCACAGCTTTGGTATAACTCCATAATTCTATTATTCTAGCAGGTTTTCTACAGAAGGCAGGAGCCCCTGATTGGCCTTTGTTAGTGTTCACATCTAGCACAAAGATCAATGTGAACCGCCGCAGCAGCTTTGTACTTTTGCTGTGCAAACAAGCACAAAACAAAAGAAAGAAAAACCCTAAGAAGCTCTTAATAAAGCTGTCAAAGTTTGGATTTGTCCAGGCTGTGCTTTGAAAGACATCTTGTCTGAAAACTTTGGAAGTAGTAAATTATTGTGAAGTGGCTTACACCCAGTAGCTAAAATTAATATTGGTTCTTTTAACGTAAGCATATTTTTAAAATGTGGAACAGGAAAGGACTGTTTTGTGTTTTTGGTTTATGATTGAAGATGTTGGCATTTTTTTATTTTGTCATTCTTCTGGATGTGCAAATCTTTATAAAGGTATAATATTTTAACAAATACCATAAAAACAAGGATAATGTTCCTCCAGTGCTTACACTCTTATAAGTGCTCACTTCCTCTGAGTATTTAACTTTTTATTTGTTCATGTAATTCATCATTTTCCCATCCATCCATCCATCCATCCATCCATCCATCCATCCATCCATCCATCCATCCATCCATCCATCCATCCATCCATCCATCCATCCATCCATCCATCCATCCATCCATCCATCCATCCATCCATGAAGGTGAGAGATCAGTCTAGAACTACACAGGGGGAACTTCTTAATGATCCCAAGGCAGCTGGGACCACAGTCACCAAGAAACCATTGGTAACACATTACGCCGTAATGGATTAAAATCCTGCAGTGCTCACAAGGTCCCCCTGCTCAGGAAGGCACATGTGCAGGTACGTCTGAAGTTTGCCAATGAACAACTGGATGATTCTGAGAGTGATTGGGAGAAGGTGCTGTGGTCAGAAGAGACAAAAATTGAGCTGTTTGGCATTAACTCAACACGCCGTGTTTGAATGAAGAGAAATTCATTCAACCTTTATTCAGGCTGGTTAATCTCATTGAGCCTCGAGGACTAATTTACAAGAGAGACCTGTCTACAAACTAAAGAATGATGACAACAGCAACAGTAGATTTTCCTTGAACAATCAACAATATACAATCATAAGAGAGAAATACAGATTTTTTTTAACAAGTTAAAACAAAGATATCAAAGTAGCAAAACAGACAGATTATAAGGTAGATGTAGAAAATCAAAAACAGGAACATGTTTGCATTGGTTTTTGCCAGGATTCCAACAGATTCTTAAAGCCATTTAGAGAGGTCAAGGCCGAGAGCTTCAGATCTTTTTGTAAGATATTCCAGGAAGCAGGAGCGGAGTAGGAGAAGGCCCTTTTGCCAAGTTCAGTCCTCATTGATGGAACACTGCAAGTACTGTAATCATGTCCTGAGAGCGCACGCTGTAGCTGCACTCACGCAAAGACATGTAGGAGGAGACTGACTGACCCAAAGAACACCGTCCCCACTGTCAAGCATGGAGGGGGAAACATAATGCTTTGGGGGTGTTTCTCTGCTAAGGGCACAGGACTACTTACCACATCGATGGGAGAATGGATGGAGCCATGTACCATAAAATCCTGAGTGACAACCTTCTTCCCTCTGCCATGACATTGAAAATGGGTCATGGCTGGGTCATCCAGCCCAGCGATGACCCAAAACATACAGCCAAGGTAACGAAGGAGTGGCTCAAAAAGAAGCACATTAAGGTCATGGAGTGGCCTAGCCAGTCTCCAGACCTTAAACCAATCAAAACCAATGGACGGAGCTGAAACTCCAAGTTGCAAAGCGCCAGCCTCAAAATCTTAATGATTTAGAGATGATCTGCAAAGAGGAGTGGAGCCAAATTAACTAGGGGTGCACCGATTGCAGTTTTTTGGCCGATCACCTGTCACCGATTTCTACAAAGTCTGACTTGCCTATTCTGATTTCGGCCGACACCGCTTTTGTTTCATAAGCAACACAGTTAGATGTTGTAAGGTCACAATGCGCCTTCAAATTTCGATCTTATTTTGTTGTAAAACAGACCCTTGAACAATATTCTAGAAACAATACAAATTAGTTTTAACTAGTCACAAGGTAGTGCTCTTAAATATAAATGAAGTTTAGACAATTGTTAAAACAAAAACAAAAAATCTGTAAAATCGGTTTCTCATGCAAGCATTGGCCGATTTCCCATTTCCCAAAATTAAGGAAATCGGGGCCAATAAATTGGCCGGACGATTTATCGGTGCACCCCTAAAAATAACCTACCTTTAAAATCATAGACTGCTCATGTCTTTGTCAGTGGGCAAATTTACAAAATCATCAAGGGATCAAATAATTATTTATTTAACGGTAAGTGTTAAAAACAGTCTAATAAATGTTCATCCATACAAATACAGGACTATACAGAAATACTATTGTATACAGGACGGCCCCCAGAAACCATCTTGGCTCCAGCAAACTGGTTGGTCCACATAAGTTGTTTACAGCTTGGTGGGGGAAGATCAGTGTGCTGGAACTCTGACTGAGGAAGCCCTCTGGACTGAGGGTGAAACGTTTCGACTAAAAGAAACTGTCCAGATGACCAGATTGAGACTTATCAGATTTGATACCTGGATTATTGAGTATGAACTTTCTTGTTCATCTATACAATTTTCTTTTTATTTGTCATATTTATTAAAGGCACGGTCTGCGATATCTGGAACACGCTGGCACTTAGGAAAATATTGAACAGAGACCTTTCTCCCTCCTCCCCCTTGCACTCTGGGTGACCTGCAACTCCGCCTCCTTAGCTCCTCCTCCACAGCTTGGCCTCTCGTGAACGCGCATGCATGTAAACAGTTGTAATGGCGTCGGCGCAGTCACCGGTAAGAGGATGGACTATTTCCTTCTCAAATCTTTGCGTATTTGTAATAAAGTATCGTAAATTATGTATAACCCTTTCAATAAGTTATGTTATATTACTTTGCTGCAGTGTGTGACATTTTATCTGTGTTACGCATCTAGAGTTTTGAAACATTGTCGATGGTCTTCAGACGAGGAATTTACACCCAGAGGGACCTACGGTCCGAAGAAGAGGAAGCTTGCTGCGTGCTGGAGACACTCCGCTCCTGAGAAGTCAAACCTGGGTTGATGCACTCCACCTGGACTTGTTCAGATTCTGGTTTTGTTACATAATGAGATTCGATGCTCACAGGGGGAGATGATGAAAACAAACAGTTCTCATAGTCACCATGTTTTCATGCAAACATTAAATTGATGATTCTTCATGAACATGCAGTGAAATCAGTTTCTATTTGAAAGAACACAGCAACAAAATCTTTGTTTTTTTATTGATTTAGTTTATTAAAGCTGGGGTATGTAGCTTTTTTTATAAACATATTTCTTCTGTCACTATATATCTATATATATAGTATATATATACTGTATATACAGTATATATATACTATATATATATATATTATATATATATATATATATAGTATATATATATATACACAGTATATA
>JBBPBX010015357.1:33830-47280 GCA_038048925.1 Garcialebias charrua | reverse complement strand
GTGGGGGGGTCCTCCCCCACAAATTTTGAATAAAGTACAAAGTAGATGCCACTTCATGCATTCTGTTGTATTTACATGTATGTTTACATATGTAAATACTTGAGTCAATAACTATTTTAGAGTTTGTGGCACAACAAGAAGTAGCCTGACCAACAGACCTTGTGTGAACAGAGCATGCTTTGCTTCTCTCACACATCCTAACCCCCCACCCAATGGTGCCTTACATGGACACCACCAGCACAAAATCCCTTTCACTGCAAAGCGTCCGTAAATCAAAACCCCAACAATGTTGTTGGAGGAAAAAGAGGTGCAGTTCCTGCAGGTAATGGACATTTACCTTCGGGACAAATTGAGGTGACTGATTGGTCCGTTTCTGACGAGCACACTGGATTAATTGACAGGTCGCTTCAAGGATCAAACTTGTGCAAAACAAATCATAGATTTTACTGGCTTGTTTAAAGGGGACCAAATGTAGGATATATAATTTTTTGTGGTTTATCTGTGGGCTATCCAGACCATTTTCAGTCAATTTTATACACAAAATAATGCTTGGATAATAAAATATCCCCTTTCTAATTCTGCCAAATTTCACTTCCGTTCTAAACGACCGGTTTATGAATAATGAGGTCTGAAAGCCACGCCCTACAAAGACCTATTTACATTAACTACGCCCTCTGTAACAGCCAGTATCTCTAATATGTTGTTATTTTAAAATTAGCTCTTTTTTATTACTCATTTGACTTACTGTTAGTGCTAGTAGCTTAAGATAACTTACCAAAAGCCCTCTGCGCGCGCCGCCATTTGCAGCTCCTTTTTTTAGCATTAGCCTCGAATAGCTTTTCCTCCTCCGAGCGGGCGGTGTTAGCTCCGCTCGTTGCATGCGGCGCTTTTGGGAGCGTGCTTCAGTCCACACACACAAAGTTCACAGAATGTCTCGCTCCAGTTAATTTATCCGCATGAGGCAACCTTTGACCGGACCCCCGGACCTCAAAAGTCAGTAGCTCCCAACAACTCCCGCACGCAAATGGTGTCTTCGCCGGCGGTCTGCAAAACAAAAGGCTTAAAAAAAAAAAAAAAAGAGATACCGCGACCGGGAGGCGAACCCGTGTCCTTCGGATTACGAGTCCGGTTCACTACCTCTGGGCCAACCAGGTAGTTATGCAAAAAGCAGTCTTTCATCGTATAAGAAATAATCACAACCACCTACATTTAGAACGCTGAAGTTTTGATTAGATTTTGATGAAGTGAAAGGTATTCTTAAAATAAATAAGTTGCTAATCTGAAAATATATCGATCAGTGGTGCTTGATGGTACAGACTGTCGCCCCGCGAGAGTCACACACTGTGTGTGTGTTCATTCATTCTGCCGGCTGCGCGTTGGGAGCGATATTACACTAAAAATTGAACTAAAACGTAAAAATAACAATTATAAAGTATTATTATGTCGATGTATATATCTAGTCTCACCCCGATTTCTCCGAAACAAAAGGCTTTAAAAAAAAGGGGGGGAAAAAAGATGCCTTAAACAGGATGCGAACTCCGCTCTCCTGCGTGGCGCTTAAGTGTCGTAACCGCTCAACCAAACTGACAGTTGTGCAAAAGCAGTCCTTCATCATATAAGAAACAAGTCCAAACCGCGAGAGTGTGTGTGCACAGTTTCAACGAGACAGAGTTCATTCAAACAAGGTAATAAAACATTATGGTTTTACTCGAGATGTGCTGCATGGCTGGAGCAGGGCAAACCCCTAGCCCCCCGGGGGCTAAATAAATGAATAAATAAATAAATAAATGACCGCCAGGTCAGCTCCTAAACCGCTAGGCCAGTGTTTTTCAACCTTTTTTGAGCCAAGGCACAGTGTTTTCATTGAAAAAATCCCGAGGTACACCACCAACCAAAATTGTAAACATAGATACACTGTATCCGCCTACATTACCACTACCGGTGTATGAATGTCTGAATGAATGGGTGGATGGCTGGTATTGTAAAGCGCTTTGGGGCTCCTCACAGGGGGCTGGAAAGCGCTATATAAATAAGCTCCATTTACCATTTACATTAAATATATAGTCATTCTTATCAAAGTGTCTTGAATAGGAATGAAATGAACACAAAAATGTATTTTTATCATGTTTTATATTTCTTATTTCAAAGTGCACTTAACATGAAATTGCACTTAACATGCCTTCAAATATACCTGAACAGTGCCACACCAATGTGGTCTTAAAATTAAAGAGGATGAAACTGCACTTAACATGCCTTCAAATACACCTGAACAGTGCCACACCAATGTGGTCTTAAAATTAAAGAGGATGAAATTACACTTAACATGCCTTCAAATACACCTGAACAGTGCCACACCAATGTGGTCTTAAAATTAAAGAGGATGAAATTGCACTTAACATGCCTTCAAATACACCTGAACAGTGCTACACCAATGTGGTCTTAAAATTAAAGAGGATGAAACTGCACTTAACATGCCTTCAAATATACCTGAACAGTGCCACACCAATGTGGTCTTAAAATTAAAGAGGATGAAATTACACTTAACAAGCCTTCAAATACACCTGAACAGTGCCACACCAATGTGGTCTTAAAATTAAAGAGGATGAAATTACACTTAACAAGCCTTCAAATACACCTGAACAGTGCCACACCAATGTGGTCTTAAAATTAAAGAGGATGAAATTACACTTAACAAGCCTTCAAATACACCTGAACAGTGCCACACCAATGTGGTCTTAAAATTAAAGAGGATGAAATTACACTTAACATGCCTTCAAATACACCTGAACAGTGCCACACCAATGTGGTCTTAAAATTAAAGAGGATGAAATTACACTTAACATGCCTTCAAATACACCTGAACAGTGCCACACCAATGTGGTCTTAAAATTAAAGAGGATGAAATTACACTTAACAAGCCTTCAAATACACCTGAACAGTGCTACACCAATGTGGTCTTAAAATTAAAGAGGATGAAACTGCACTTAACATGCCTTCAAATATACCTGAACAGTGCCACACCAATGTGGTCTTAAAATTAAAGAGGATGAAATTACACTTAACAAGCCTTCAAATACACCTGAACAGTGCCACACCAATGTGGTCTTAAAATTAAAGAGGATGAAATTACACTTAACAAGCCTTCAAATACACCTGAACAGTGCCACACCAATGTGGTCTTAAAATTAAAGAGGATGAAATTACACTTAACAAGCCTTCAAATACACCTGAACAGTGCCACACCAATGTGGTCTTAAAATTAAAGAGGATGAAATTACACTTAACAAGCCTTCAAATACACCTGAACAGTGCCACACCAATGTGGTCTTAAAATTAAATAGGATGAAATTACACTTAACAAGCCTTCAAATACACCTGAACAGTGCCACACCAATGTGGTCTTAAAGGGGACCTCAGATGTATTTTTTAAATTTTTATGGTATTTCTGTGGGATATCCAGACCCTATTCCTTCAATTTAATGCACAAAATAATTATTAGATAATCAATTATACCCTTTTTAATTCTGCCATTTTTAACTTTCGTTTTGAACGACCGGTTTCTTGAAGTCCACGCCCTTCAACGATCTGTTCACGCCCTCTGTAACAGCCAGTATCTGTAATGTGTTGTTGTTTTAAAATTAGCTCTTTTTTTATTACTCATTTGACTTACTGTTAGTGTTAGCTTAAGATAACTTACCGAAACCCGTCTGAGCGCGCCGCAGTTTGCTGCTCCTTTTAGCATTAGACCACCCGAATCCGAAGCTAATGTTAGCTTGTTCCTCTTCCGGTTTTCGCCAGCTCCGCTCGTTGCACGCGATGAGATTTTGGGAGTTATCGCTGTTCCAGTGAAGACAACACAAAGTTCACCAAGTGTCTCCCGTAAATTAATCTGTAAGGAGAAGGTCCTCTTGCTGCGAGCCTGCTGCGAGGCTGCTGCAAGGCTGTACAGTTGAAGCTCCGCTCCATCGCGCCGGAAGAGGGTCCCGTCGAACCCGGTCCTTCCGCCTGTGGTCCGCTCGTTTAATTTTTGCCGGCTGCGCGTTGGCAGCGATCGCAAATACACTAAAAATTGAACTAAAACATAAAAATAACAATTATACTTTATTTATAAAGCCATTTAAAAAAACACAGCTGCAACAAAGTGCTGTACACATGAAATTAAGAACATATAAACAAAAGATGAGATGAAATCATGAAAAACAACAGTCATGTGTTTAATACAGAAGTGGGTTGAGCCTAACCAGGGGTTGCTAGGTGAGGGGCTGGACTCAGGTTTGATCTGATTGGCTGGCGGCTTGTGACGTCAATAAATGCAGGAAGTGTGAATCCTGGTGTATTTATCAAAAATAAATAAATCTACTTAGAGTAAATAAACCACTGGGTGCATTTTTTTGGCACAAGGACTGTTTTTTTATGAAGTAAATACCCAAAGTTTAGTAAAAAAACATTAAAAAGTGAATTTTGCATGTGTGGTCCCCTTTAAAATTAAAGAGGATGAAATTACACTTAACATGCCTTCAAATACACCTGAACAGTGCCACACCAATGTGGTCTTAAAATTAAAGAGGATGAAATTACACTTAACATGCCTTCAAATACACCTGAACAGTGCTACCATTCTCTCTACATTTTACTCACTTAGTGTGAAACCTGTGCCTGTTTGGATGAACACAAAGCTGATATTCTGGCAGGAATTGAAGAAAGACACACGAAGCTCTTCCTCAATAGCTCTCAGTCTCTCTTTTAGTTTTCATGGCAGTTAGGCTGGAGAAGCTCACTTTGCACAGATATGTTGTGGAAAATGGGAGCAATGTCAAAATAGCTAAAAGTAAATCCAAAAGAGATGTAAGCCTTACTGTACAGTCTCACGTTCACAGTTTCTGCCTTCTTCTGATTTCCACTTGGGCTTTCATCTGGGTCCGAATTTTGTCCAGGGACCAGACCGGATTTAGTATTTTTTCTTTTGAAAAAGTTTTCCATCGCTGTTTGTTTGAGAAGATCCTCGCTGTTGGTTTGTTTTGCTCACTGCTCACGTCACATTCATGCACCGCTACTTCTCTTGTTTTAATGTGCGACGCTATGCTCTATACTGCCACCTATCGCGCGGTAAGGAAATTACACCAGTTAATAAAAATTTCATAATTTACTAATTTTTCACGGCACACCAGACGATCTCTCGCGGCACACTGGTGTTCCGCGGCACACTGGTTGAAAAACACTGCGCTAGGCAACCGTGACATGTTTTATACTCAAGTGGGTGGAGCATCACCAGGGGTTGCTAGGTGAGGGGCTGGACTCAGGTTTGAGGTGATTGGCTACGGTTTGTGACATCACAAACCGCAGGAAGTGTGAAACGGAGCGTTTTTAATCACAGACAAATAAATCTACTTAGAGTAAATAAACCACTGGGTGCATTTTTTTGGCACAAGGACTGTTTTTTTATGAAGTAAATACCCAAAGTTTAGTAAAAAAAACATTAAAAAGTGAATTTTGCATGTGTGGTCCCCTTTAAGACTGTCACAGTTTATTCCTTATTTATTCCAAAAGCATTGAACATTTTGATGAATAAGGTTTGAGAACAGTTTCCTTACAAATACCTAATGATGGTCTCTTTTGATTTCAGGGGTGCTGAGTTCAAATTTAGGGATGCTTGAGCACCCACAAAAGAGATTAAAATCACCACTGCCCTGCTCTAAGCTATGCCAGTTTACTAGCTCATGTATCACATAAAAAATGACCATGAAGCTTTAATATGGTTTAAAATCATCCATATTGAGAAAATTAGCTAAAGTTTGAGGTTATTAGTAGATGGTGTATTGATATATAAAAAGTTTTCTTACTGCCAACAAAGAGATCCCCCTACCCTCCATACACTGCCCACACCACACGCATGCTGTACATATGATTGGCTTTTATGATGTAGGCTGAACCGCAGCAATGAATCGCATCGTGCTGAACGGTGCTCAGTCTCTGCTGGCAGTTCCTACATTATGAAATGTAAAATGTGGCAGGCACAATGACATTTATGTGATAAGGGAAGAAATCACGTGGAGAAGTCCTGTTGGTGCAACAAATTAAAGCCATGTGTCTCGTGAAGGCGTGTGCATTTTTAATTTCACCAGATGAGTTCTGTGAGAAGGTGAGCGATGTCAAGCTGTAATAGAAACAGCCTTAAAGGAATATGTTTACAGGAATAAAATAACCAACATAATTACACATATGGAGCAAATCTCTTCCTACACTGGAGAAAACCTGCATCTCGTTCCATGCTTTAACAGAGAAGTGCAACGCCTACATGCCGAGGAGATTACGATGACTGATGAGAGTTAAATTTGTGTGATTAAATTTGTATTAGAGTGACATTTAAATCATAAGATTAGTGCAGTTATCTGTGGGGTTTCTGATTGATGGGGTGTGGTTGCAGCAGTTGTTGACTGTGCGTGTGTGTGCCTGGTGTGTTTGTTGCATTCATACAGCAGCTGCATCTCACTCGGTTGACTTAGACATTCCCACATTATGAATATTTACAAGGTATGCAAATAAATGGCGCCTTACATGGAACTGTTTCCCATTCCAACGTTCTGTTTTCTCACTGATGTTTTTGGGGGCTCTTTGCAGACAATGCCTTTGAGGGAATCCCAGAAAACTGGAATTCTCTGTAGTTCACCCGTAATTTGCTGTTTGTATTCTCTTTGATGATTTTTTTGTGTATTGTTCAGAAAACATTCAACTTGGCCTATATTGTCTTCAAAATGTGTGTCTCCTGTGGTAAACAAAGTAGCAGCAAGACATAATTCATGCTGTGGTACTGCTTCTGACACTGCTGATGTGCCTAATGTTCAACATGAAGAACTTGTGAAGGTGAGTGCCTTTAATAATCTCCATATGTAGAGCCTCTTATTGTGTCCCAACAGGCCAAGCACACAAGTTATCCAGCGTTTATAGCTAGAATTATCACTTATCAGGTAGGAAGAAGCCTAAATTACATTTCTAGGCCAATGACAACAGCCTCTAATAGCACTTGTCATCACATGTGGTCCCCAGCTCCTCTGTATTCAGGGCAATCGTGCTTTGTGTCCAGAAGTAGGTCGAATGCTTCTCACCAAACAATCTGAGCGAGAGCCAGTAATTGGTCGAGCAAAGTGGCGACCATCTCCCAGCCGGTCCGTGTCAGCCAGCCTGCACGCCACTTATATGCAACTTCAACCTGGCACATTTCATGGGCCCTTTTTTCATCGCTTTAATCGTCCGTTTAATCATTTAGATTTAAAAACGCTGCAAACAGATCATCCAGTGTGGCTGTGTACACACAGATTCTTAATCAGAGCTTACACACGCGCTGTTTGCACATATGTAGGAAAGAGGCATCAGTTTAAAAGTCGTAACCCACTGGGCTGTGATCATTGGTGAGTGGTTGGTGACTTAGCGAGTAGCATTTGCAAGGGAGTCTCTCTTGATGGGATTTTCCATTTCCTTGTGTGTCACAGAGGCTCACGGTCATTTTACTCTCATTTTGAACATGTTCCAACTTTCTCACAATAGTTGTCACATGTGTTTCAGTCTCAAGCCCTTCACTTTTGTTGCAGGTGTCTTCAACCCATAACAATAGTGTACTTTGAGGGAGGCTTTTCTCTGACATAAAACAGGTACAGATTAAAAAAAAAAAAACATGGTGATGACAGATAATATTTTTTCAAAAACATTATTTTAAGGTTGATGCCATGGTTCAGGGCATTGCTCTGGTCTTGCATGGTGAAAAAGGAGCTAAGCTAAAAGGTAAAGTTATTCAGCTACTGTTCTGTCGATGTACCAACCCTCACCTATGCTTCTATGGTACGAACCCTGACTGAACAATTGAACAAGACTGAACAATTGAGATCTTTGATACAATCACTTTAAATGATCTTCCGACATAGGAGGTCAAGTATAGTCCTACAAATTATGGTGAGGATCTTCCCGATATGGGAGTACTGTAGTTCAGAGTAATGCCACTCCTCAAAAGAAGTCAGCTGAGGTGGTTAGGGCACATGTAGACCCCCCTCTGTAGGTTCTCTGGGCATGTCCAACTTGAAGGAGAACATGGGGAGCACTCAGAACACGCTGGAGGGATTCTATATTCTCTCTGTCCTGGGAATGCCGTAGAATCCCCCAGGAGGAGCTCAACGGTCACACGAGGGGAGAGGGATGTCTGTTCTCTCCACAACCTGACCATGGATTATCAGTAGAAGATGCATGGATGGATGTACTCATACAGTAGATTAAATTATAAATGTGGGGGAGCTGCCAATGCAAGTAAAAAGATAGCTGAAGCAATTATAATGTGTGCCACAAAATAAAGTGCAAGCAGTGCACGTAAAAACAAGTTGTGATTCTTGTAAAGTAGCCTCGTGGAATTTGCTCACACAGCTCGTTAGCCACTTTGTAGCAAACATTCAGATTTCAGAAAATTCTCTTAAGTTCTTGCAATTTTTGGGTCACATCCCAGTGAGACACTACTTTTACTCCTCTGGCTCTGTTCAGATCAATGTCTCTCCTGGACATCAACAAGACGTTACAATTTTAAAAGTTTTGTTGAAGCATCTCAAGCTGGCTGTACTTCTGAGAATAAGCTCTGAAGATGTGCTTCATTCTCTTAATCTTGTCGTACTCTGCGTGCTTTTCCTTTCAGCAGCAGTGTTTATGGTGCATCTATTGTCCTGAGTGTAGTGTAGTGTTGGAAGTAGAAATATATATATATAAGTTGGGTTTTTTTTGTCTCCTTGGGCAGCAGACTGAAGTTGTATGTGGCTGAAGCACAACACCTCAGTAAAAGGCAGGCTTAATTTGAACTGGAAAGAATGAAACCAATATGTTCAGCTTCACTTTGCTGGTTGTTGTGTACAGTCTGTAATTGATAGGTCTCTTACCACTGAATGAAATGTGATTTTAGGTTGTAATCCAGCTTGGTAAATAGAATCTGGAGTATCAGATGGCTTTCCCAGATTAAACTCAGTCTGACAGCACGTGAATCACACTATCACTAAATGTTCATTTAAGCCATCTATCTGAGCAGTGTTGCTGGTGGTTTTTCTAAAAAGTCGACATTGCCGTGATATCTGCTGGTGTCTACTTGTTCGAGCGTGTTCTCCACGGTAGCTGCACAGATGCCTAGAGAAGGTGAGGTGCCTTGCAAGTGCTTTGGTCCTATTTGATTTTCAGCTCAGGCTCCAGCGCTAGAAGCAATTACATGCTCAGACTCATGCTCCATGTGCTGCAGGCAGGAAAGTGAGCGTGCTGCACCTCAGCCCTTCCCAAGCCCTCCTCTTTCATGTTTGTCACCTGTGACAGCAGCAAGGGGCACATTTCCAGACGGTGAGTCCTGGAAATGTGTTTGGTTACATGAAATATTCATTTCCTCTCCTGTTTTCTGGCAATATAAGTATTTATGTATTTATTCAAGGATTCAAGGTTCTTTATTTGTCACACACACCACATGTGGTACACGTGGTGGAACAAAATTGTGTACACAGGGTCACAGTTACATCCAACAAAAGTATAAAATGTAAAAGAAAAACAGTAATAAGATCTAAGATATGAACTAAGAAAAACATCAACTAAAAATACACTAAGCACTAGTAGCATAAAAACAATATGCAAAACAGCAGCACAAACATGAGTCTGTGTGAGCAGATGAGCACGAATGAACACAGCAACATGAAACAGATCAGCAGCAACATGAAACAGATCAGCAGCAACATGAAACAGATCAGCAGCAACATGAAACAGATCAGCAGCAACATGAAACAGATCAGCAGCAACATGAAACAGATCAGCAGCAACATGAAACAGATCAGCAGCAACATGAAACAGATCAGCAGCAACATGAAACAGATCAGCAGCAACATGAAACAGATCAGCAGCAACATGAAACAGATCAGCAGCAACATGAAACAGATCAGCAGCAACATGAAACAGATCAGCAGCAACATGAAACAGATCAGCAGCAACATGAAACATTCATTCATTCATTCAACCTTTATTTAGTCAGGTAAATCTTTTGAACCTCATGGGCTCATTTACGAAAGCGACCTGCTAAAACTAAAGAACAATGAACAGCAATGGTAGAATTTCCTTAAACAATAAACAAACAAACAAACAATAAACAATAGAAAACAAAAGAGGGGAAAAAAAAAAAAAAAAAAATATTTTTTTTTTTTTTTTTTTTAACAAAGTATCAAAAAACTAGCAAAACATTATAAGGTAAACGTATAGAATCAAAGACAGGAACAAATCTGCATTGGTTTTTGCCAGGATTCCAACAGATTCTGAAAACCATTTAGAGAAGTCAAGTTTGAGAGCTTCAGATCTTTTTGTAAGATATTCCAGGAAGCTGGAGCGGAATAGGAGAAGGCCCTTTTTCCAAGTTCAGTCCTCACTGACGGAACACTGCAGGTAATCATGTCCTGAGAGCGCACACTGTAGCTGCAATCACGCAAAGACATGTAGGAGGAGATGTATGAGGGCAGCAGACCAAGAAGTGATTTAAAGATGAAAATGTACCAGTGGAAGAGTCTGCGTGAGGTTAATGATGTCCAGTTAACCAGTGAATACAGGGTGCAGTGGTGGGTACGATAATCACAACCAGTTATGAATCTTAGTGCACCATGATAGACAACATCCAACATCCGCAGGGTGCTTGTAGGAGCATTCATGTAGAGAATGTCACCGTAATCAATGGAGGGAAGGAAAGTCACAGATACAAGGCGTTTCCTAACATTCAGTGATAGACATGATCTGTTTCTGAAAAAGAAACCCAGTTTAACTTTCAGTTTCTTCACTAGGTTTTCCACGTGGAGTTTAAAAGAGAGATGTGAATCGATCAGGATACCCAGATATTTATAGGAATCAACAAACTCAATAGGGACACCATTTGAAGATAAAATCAGAGGAAGAACTGCTGGGACCGACTTCCTATTTGAAAAAAACATCCCTTTTGTTTTATCAGCATTTAGGACAAGTTTGAGACGGAACAAATCTGACTGGATGATGTCAAAAGCGGATTGCAGTAACTGGAAAGCCTTAGCTACTGTTTTAGCTCTGCAATAAACAACTGTATCATCAGCATAGAAATGTAAGGATGCATCAGGGATGCAGTGACCTACATTAGCTACATTAGAAACAGATCAGCAGCAACATGAAACAGATCAGCAGCAACATGAAACAGATCAGCAGCAACATGAAACAGATCAGCAGCAACATGAAACAGATCAGCAGCAACATGAAACAGATCAGCAGCAACATGATATGATTTTTTTCACAGTGATTATTCTGGTTAGAGATTCCTGAGTCTAACAGCCTCAGGGTAGAAGCTGTTCTTCAGTCTAGTGGTTCTACACTTAATGCTCCTAAACCTCCTTCCTGAAGGGAGCGGGTCAAAGTGTGTGTGTACTGGGTGAGTGGGGTCTTTCATGATGCAGGTGGCTCTCTTCCTGCATCTGGAGGTGTAAATGTCTGTGATAGTGGGGAGACTGACTCCAACATCTTCTGTGCAGCCTTCACCACTCTCTGCAGAGCTTTTCTTTCTGCAGCTGTGCAGCCTCCATGCCACACGTTGATGCTGGAGCACAGGATGCTCTCCACTGCACACCTGTAGAAGGAGGTGAGGACTGAGCTTCTCAGACCAGCTCGTCTCAGCCGTCTGAGGAAGTAGAGTCTCTGATGACCTGGACAGAGCCTTTGATGGTCTCTATATATACAGTATATACTGTATATATATATATATATATATATATGTATGTATATATATATGTATATATATATATATACAGTACATATTATGAAAGCAGTGGCTAGTTCAGAAATGGGAGTAGGTGACGGATGGGGTGTTGCCACAGATAAAGACTGGAGGGGGTTATGGAGGGTAGGGGGTGGGTGAATAGAAGATCTGATTGTCAGAGTCGTTTTTTTTTTGTTTTGTTTTTTTTGCAGGCCACTGCATCAGCAGTTGAACAAGGTTGACATGATCAATGGGTGTGCTGAGTTTACAGACAATTAATCTAGAAAAGTAATAGTAAAGGACAAACCCAGAGTGGTCAATGTTATCTCATGCATTCAGAGATTTGTTTCCCAGCAGGAGACGATAAGAGGTCACAAAGAAAAGCTGGCTGTTAGGCAGACGTCGCTCCCTGCAGTTTTACCAATCACCACCCTTTCTCTGTGCCTGCTTTCTCTGAGACAGAACATCATTTTATGACTTTTAGTTATTTTCTGTCAACTACACAGCTTTCATGCATTTGCTCTTTAGTTGAGGAGGTCTACAAGGCACCATGCAAAAAACATGAAAATGGTTTATTACAATTAGATATCCGAATGACCACACGCCTGTTGTTGTGTTGTTATTCCAGCCTCCGGGCTGCCGTGAACAGGTTTTTTTATGATCATTATCTTCCTCTGTGGCATCCAGTACAAAGACTATGATTTGTGGTGTTATTCAGCCTCATCTGGCTTTCATTTTGCAGTTTTTATGTTTAATTAATCAACTGAGATAAAGCTCACATGAAAACCATAAGCAATAATGAAGGCCAATAATGAGAAGTTTTATAGGATAAATTCTGATCCCATGGTACGTTGCTGACAGCTCTAAACTCATTTTCCCAATCATTCTGTCCCAGTTTTTCTCTTCAGCTCAGATTTATAACCTAACCTCTGTGTTTATATTAAAAAACGTGTCAGAAAGGGAACACAACCATACGATTCTCAAAGGAACAACAAACATGGCAGATATGCCTTGAAGATCAAGGAGTTATTGGCCTTAAGTCACCAAAAAACACGGGTGATTTCCATTTCAATTGGTGGCTCAATTTGGAATAAGTCATGCATGCAGGGGTAAGATGAACAAAGAGCACAGGAATAAAAGTGACAAATGTAGAAAAGGGAACAGAGGAGCCCAGAATCATCCGCTTTGCGCCCAATGAAGGGTATTGTGCATGTCTGCATGGATAAGGTTACACGGGGACCCTTGGGACTTGAAAGTGAAGGGCACCAAGGATGAGGAAGGACATTTTTGACAGGAAGGGGACACAGAGGACATAGATGCAACCAATACAAAAACACCCTTCTTTATAAATCAGAGTTGTTCAGTAAATATGCCAGAATAGCATCATACAGTGCAGTTTAGCTGTTTTGTAAAGAAAATAGTTCAACAAAAACATTAGGTTCATTCTGATATCACAATTAGCTGCAAATAATCACATGAAAGAGACAAGTTAACAAACAAAGACACAAATTTAGTTTTGACTAATATTCCAACATAAACTTCAGATCATTTTATCATCTTGCTTTATACATATCAGCTTCTAATATATATATATATATATATATAAATATATATCAGAACCTGAAATATATAAATATATATCAGAAGCTGATATGTCTAATTATATATATCAGCTTCTGATATACTATATATATA
>JBBPBX010015357.1:23757-33793 GCA_038048925.1 Garcialebias charrua | reverse complement strand
TATATATATATATATATATATATATATATATACATATATATATATACAGTATATCTTTCGACCATTATGGAGGTTTTGATTTTTCTGTGGCCAATACTCATTCCAAACATTTTTTTAATTAGGGCAGCCAGTAATCAATATACAACAGAGTTTGATTTTGTTTTTTGGGTCAATGTGTATTTTTCATTTAACAAAATATAACAATAGTTGCTTATGTAAAGAAATACACTGTATTTACGAACTAATAAAATAACTTGAATCTAAAAATTTAAACTGCAAGCTTGTAGCTGCTTCTGCATCATCATATTCCTACTTGGTAAATGAATAGATACAGGTATGTATAGTCATGATCGACTGCCAATCTTTTAAAAGAGGCAGTATTAAATTCAACTTGATTGGCTGATTAATTATGTCTATCTCTTCTTGCATTCAAATGTATTTGTTCATTACATGGATGCATTTCTCAGCAAGTCCAAGTCCTCATCCTGTCAACTTGACCCATTCCCCACAGTTCTTGTTAAATCCTGTCTCCCGTCTCTGCTCCCTATCATCACTAATATCATCCACTCCTCCCTAACCTCTGACATTGTTCCCACAGCCTTCAAATCTGCTGCCATCACCCCCATCATCAAGAAACCAGGTCTTGACTTCACCAACTTCAATAATCTTCGTCCGATCTCCAATCTGCCCTTCATCTCCAAGATCCTTGAAAAAACTGTTGCTAGTCAACTTCACTCTCACCTGTCCAACAACAACATTTATGAAGAGTTTCAATCTGGATTTCGCCCCCACCATAGCACCGAAACAGCTCTAGTAAAAATTACTAACGACCTTCTTCTTGCTGCTGACTCTGGTCTTCTGTCCATCCTCATTCTTCTTGATCTAAGTTCTGCCTTCGACACCATCTGTCATTCTATCCTCCTCAACAGACTAACCTCCATTGGCATCTCAGGTACCCCGTTAGACTGGTTCAACTCCTATCTCTCTGACCGCACTCAATTCATTCAGCTTAAATCCTTCCGTTCCCAGTCTTCCCCTGTCTCCACGGGTGTCCCCCAAGGCTCTGTCCTCGGACCCCTCCTCTTCATCATTTACCTCCTTCCTCTAGGTCACATCTTCCGCAAATACGGCGTCCATTTCCACTGCTATGCTGATGACACGCAGCTCTACTTGTCATCAAAACCTAACTCCACCCACCCACCCTCCATCCTCACCGACTGTCTCAATGAGCTAAATCACTGGTTTTCTAACAATTTCCTTCAACTAAACAGTAACAAAACAGAAATCATTCTTGTCGGTACCAAAAACTCTATTTCAAAATCAGAACATCTTCTCGTCCCCCTTAACAACTCTCTGCTATCCCCCTCCCCTCAGGTCAAGAGCCTCGGTGTCATCCTCGACACCACTCTCTCCTTCACTTCACACATCAACAATATTACTCGGTCTGCCTATTTCCACCTCCGTAATATTAACCGTCTCCGTCCTTCTCTCACACCCCGCTCCACAGCCATCCTGGTGCACAGTCTTGTGACTTCCCGTATCGATTACTGCAACTCCCTTCTCTACGGCCTCCCCAACAAATCTCTCCACAAGTTACAGATGGTCCAGAACTCAGCTGCCCGTGTCATCACTCAAACCTCCTACTATAACCACATCACTCCTGTCCTGCAGCAGCTCCACTGGCTCCCGGTTAAATCACGCATCATCTTCAAAATTCTACTCCTCACGTTCAAAGCTATCCACAACCTTGCCCCTCCTTATCTATCTGACCTCCTACAAATCTCCATCCCATCACGCTCTCTCAGATCCTCCTCTTCGCTACATCTCCATGTACCCTCTGCCCGCCTCTCCACCATGGGGAGCAGGGCCTTCACCTGCTCTGCCCCTCACCTCTGGAACGCTCTACCACCAGACCTTCGAAACACCACCTCCCTTTCTCTGTTCAAGACTGCTCTGAAAACCATCTCTTCAGACTAGCTTATCATTAACTTTACTAAATGTATTTTTATTATCTTGAATTTTATATCCTTTATGTATTTTATATTTCAATTTGTCGCTGATAATGTTTGATCTGTATTACACTGTATTGGTTTGTTAAGTGTCCTTGGGTGTCCTGAAAGGCGCTTTTAAATAAATGATTATTATTATTATTTCTAGAAATGGACTGTTGTACTGTCTTAAGATGAGTACAGTTAGTATCCTTGTGTAAAAATCTCATGTTACAATGTGGACACCCACGGCTTATAGACAAGTGCAGCCTTGACAAACTGGACAGGTCTCCAGTCCATCACAGGGACACATAGAAACAAATGAGACAATCAACCATTCATTCCCTGATGCATGCTCAATAATCCAGGTAGAAAAATCCAAAAAAGCTAAGTCTGGTCCTCTAGACATTGAAAAAACAAAACAAAACAAAGCAAAAAAAAACCTGTAGAAACGTTTCGTCTTTCGTCCGAAAGACTTCCTCAGTCTGAGAAGCTGAGTTCAGCTCAGTCTTATAAAGAGCACCCTCCCACAGTGGATCAACCAGTTGGCTGATGACAGCCGAAACCAGCTGCTCACATGATCAAGGAGGACCATCAGCCTAGACCAGTGTTTTTCAACCAGTGTGCCGCGGAACACCAGTGTGCCGCGAGAGATCGTCTGGTGTGCCGTGAAAAATTAGTAAATTATGAAATTTTTATTAACTGGTGTAATTTCCTTACCGCGCGATAGGTGGCAGTATAGAGCATAGCGTCGCACATTAAAACAAGAGAAGTAGCGGTGCATGAATGTGACGTGAGCAGTGAACAAAACAAACCAACAGCGAGGATCTTCTCAAACAGGCAGCGATGGAAAACTTTTTCAAAAGAAAAAATACTAAATCCGGTCTGGTCCCTGGACAAAATTCGGACCCAGATGAAAGCCCAAGTGGAAATCAGAAGAAGGCAGAAACTGTGAACGTGAGACTGTACAGTAAGGCTTACATCTCTTTTGGATTTACTTTTAGCTATTTTGACATTGCTCCCATTTTCCACAACATATCTGTGCAAAGTGAGCTTCTCCAGCCTAACTGCCATGAAAACTAAAAGAGAGACTGAGAGCTATTGAGGAAGAGCTTCGTGTGTCTTTCTTCAATTCCTGCCAGAATATCAGCTTTGTGTTCATCCAAACAGGCACAGGTTTCACACTAAGTGAGTAAAATGTAGAGAGAATGGTAGCACTGTTCAGGTGTATTTGAAGGCATGTTAAGTGTAATTTCATCCTCTTTAATTTTAAGACCACATTGGTGTGGCACTGTTCAGGTGTATTTGAAGGCATGTTAAGTGTAATTTCATCCTCTTTAATTTTAAAGGGGACCACACATGCAAAATTCACTTTTTAATGTTTTTTTACTAAACTTTGGGTATTTACTTCATAAAAAAACAGTCCTTGTGCCAAAAAAATGCACCCAGTGGTTTATTTACTCTAAGTAGATTTATTTATTTTTGATAAATACACCAGGATTCACACTTCCTGCATTTATTGACGTCACAAGCCGCCAGCCAATCAGATCAAACCTGAGTCCAGCCCCTCACCTAGCAACCCCTGGTTAGGCTCAACCCACTTCTGTATTAAACACATGACTGTTGTTTTTCATGATTTCATCTCATCTTTTGTTTATATGTTCTTAATTTCATGTGTACAGCACTTTGTTGCAGCTGTGTTTTTTTAAATGGCTTTATAAATAAAGTATAATTGTTATTTTTATGTTTTAGTTCAATTTTTAGTGTATTTGCGATCGCTGCCAACGCGCAGCCGGCAAAAATTAAACGAGCGGACCACAGGCGGAAGGACCGGGTTCGACGGGACCCTCTTCCGGCGCGATGGAGCGGAGCTTCAACTGTACAGCCTTGCAGCAGCCTCGCAGCAGGCTCGCAGCAAGAGGACCTTCTCCTTACAGATTAATTTACGGGAGACACTTGGTGAACTTTGTGTTGTCTTCACTGGAACAGCGATAACTCCCAAAATCTCATCGCGTGCAACGAGCGGAGCTGGCGAAAACCGGAAGAGGAACAAGCTAACATTAGCTTCGGATTCGGGTGGTCTAATGCTAAAAGGAGCAGCAAACTGCGGCGCGCTCAGACGGGTTTCGGTAAGTTATCTTAAGCTAACACTAACAGTAAGTCAAATGAGTAATAAAAAAAGAGCTAATTTTAAAACAACAACACATTACAGATACTGGCTGTTACAGAGGGCGTGAACAGATCGTTGAAGGGCGTGGACTTCAAGAAACCGGTCGTTCAAAACGAAAGTTAAAAATGGCAGAATTAAAAAGGGTATAATTGATTATCTAATAATTATTTTGTGCATTAAATTGAAGGAATAGGGTCTGGATATCCCACAGAAATACCATAAAAATTTAAAAAATACATCTGAGGTCCCCTTTAAGACCACATTGGTGTGGCACTGTTCAGGTGTATTTGAAGGCTTGTTAAGTGTAATTTCATCCTATTTAATTTTAAGACCACATTGGTGTGGCACTGTTCAGGTGTATTTGAAGGCTTGTTAAGTGTAATTTCATCCTCTTTAATTTTAAGACCACATTGGTGTGGCACTGTTCAGGTGTATTTGAAGGCTTGTTAAGTGTAATTTCATCCTCTTTAATTTTAAGACCACATTGGTGTGGCACTGTTCAGGTGTATTTGAAGGCTTGTTAAGTGTAATTTCATCCTCTTTAATTTTAAGACCACATTGGTGTGGCACTGTTCAGGTGTATTTGAAGGCTTGTTAAGTGTAATTTCATCCTCTTTAATTTTAAGACCACATTGGTGTGGCACTGTTCAGGTATATTTGAAGGCATGTTAAGTGCAGTTTCATCCTCTTTAATTTTAAGACCACATTGGTGTAGCACTGTTCAGGTGTATTTGAAGGCATGTTAAGTGTAATTTCATCCTCTTTAATTTTAAGACCACATTGGTGTGGCACTGTTCAGGTGTATTTGAAGGCATGTTAAGTGTAATTTCATCCTCTTTAATTTTAAGACCACATTGGTGTGGCACTGTTCAGGTGTATTTGAAGGCATGTTAAGTGTAATTTCATCCTCTTTAATTTTAAGACCACATTGGTGTGGCACTGTTCAGGTGTATTTGAAGGCTTGTTAAGTGTAATTTCATCCTCTTTAATTTTAAGACCACATTGGTGTGGCACTGTTCAGGTGTATTTGAAGGCTTGTTAAGTGTAATTTCATCCTCTTTAATTTTAAGACCACATTGGTGTGGCACTGTTCAGGTGTATTTGAAGGCTTGTTAAGTGTAATTTCATCCTCTTTAATTTTAAGACCACATTGGTGTGGCACTGTTCAGGTATATTTGAAGGCATGTTAAGTGCAGTTTCATCCTCTTTAATTTTAAGACCACATTGGTGTGGCACTGTTCAGGTGTATTTGAAGGCATGTTAAGTGCAATTTCATCCTCTTTAATTTTAAGACCACATTGGTGTGGCACTGTTCAGGTGTATTTGAAGGCATGTTAAGTGTAATTTCATCCTCTTTAATTTTAAGACCACATTGGTGTGGCACTGTTCAGGTGTATTTGAAGGCATGTTAAGTGCACTTTCATCCTCTTTAATTTTAAGACCACATTGGTGTGGCACTGTTCAGGTTTATTTGAAGGCATGTTAAGTGCAATTTCATGTTAAGTGCACTTTGAAATAAGAAATATAAAACATGATAAAAATACATTTTTGTGTTCATTTCATTCCTATTCAAGACACTTTGATAAGAATGACTATATATTTAATGTAAATGGTAAATGGAGCTTATTTATATAGTGCTTTCCAGCCCCCTGTGAGGAGCCCCAAAGCGCTTTACAATACCAGCCATCCACCCATTCATTCAGACATTCATACACCGGTAGTGGTAATGTAGGCGGATACAGTGTATCTATGTTTACAATTTTGGTTGGTGGTGTACCTCGGGATTTTTTCAATGAAAACACTGTGCCTTGGCTCAAAAAAGGTTGAAAAACACTGGCCTAGACGATGTCTAGAGGACCAGACTTAGCTTTTTTGAACCATTCATTCTCTCACTCACACCTAGAGCCAATTTAGAGTTACCAGTCAGCTGAACATGCATGTTTTTGCTCTGTGGGAGGAAACTGGAGTACCTGGAGAAAACCCACACATGCACGGAGAGAACATACTAACTCCATCCAGAAAGGCCCCGGCCAGGGTTTGACTAGTGATCTGCTTGCTGAGAGGCGTCACCCCTACTAACTGCACCAACGTGCAGAAGAGAAGACTAAAGATCTTAAATGTAAATGGTGAAAAGGAAACATTTACCACCTCCTTTCATCAGATCATACTGCACTTCTAAAGGGCAGCACGGTGGTTTAGTTGGTAGATCTGCTGCCTCTCAGTGAGAAAGTCACCCCAGTTCAAATCCCAGCCGAGGACCTTTCTGTGTGGAGTTTGCATGTTCTCTCTGGGCATGTGTGGGTTTTCTCCAGGTACTCTGGTTTCCACACAGATCAAAAACATGCATGTTAGACTGATTGTTAACTCTAAATTGTCTCTAGGTGGGAGTGAGAGAGTGAATGGTTGTTTGTCTCGTTTGTCTCTATATGTCCCTGTGATGGACTGTCCATGGTGTCCCCTGCCTCTCACACAAGCCGTTTTCGCACTGCACAGCCCTCCCCGGCCCAGCCCGGCCTGACCCAGCTTCTAACCCGGGTTCGTCTTGTTCGCAGTTGCATTTTCGGGCAGGCATCAGCCCGAGTTTTAGAACCCGACCGACGGAGGTTCTAAGCGGGCCGAGCTCCCGGGCCCAGTTTAAATAACACGAAGTGCGCACCCATACAGAGCATTTCCGCCTTTCAGCGCGAGCTGAATTTCATTAAAATATAACTACAGAAACGCCTAAAAAATATATGTTAGCTGAATATGTATATTAGTGTTTCTGAGTTTAATTTTTGTTAATAACTGATTACAAATCAGCTTATTTTAGAACGTAAATAACAGAAGCGCGCACACAAGAACGCGCGCACACAAGAACTCCCCACCCACTTCAAGGCGGCTCTCCGCACACTGCGAAATGAGCGGGGGCGGCCCAGGCTGAGCTCAGGGGCAACCCGGGACGAGCTGGGCCGTGGAGGGCTGTGCTGTGCGAAAACGGCTACAGTGACTGACTGCTGGACATGGGCGCCAGTGATCCCTGTGACCCGAAAAGGAAGAAGTGTAAAGATAATAGATGAATGGATACTTCTAAAGGGAGATGCATGTGAATAATTACAAAGTATACATGTATGGGTGCATATTACTTTGTAATACATAGAGTAATTACATATTAAATATTCAATTTTCCCTTCTGTTCAATAATGTCTAGTTATCTGTATGAAATGGTTACAAAATACTGATTTGTTGCTTGTTTAATGATTTGCTATTGTTGTATTTTTTTTCATTATTTTTTTATTTTCAGAAAAACAAACCTGTTTAAAGCTGTCATTTGGCATTGTACAGATGTGGGATTGATGGTGTGTAGAAGATAATGGTTCCCTTATGTGCTGTAGGAGTCTGTCTGGAAGTGGGAGAGTAAAATGTGTCTGTGGAACAAGGTATGCCATGCATGCAACGGTGCTTTACATTTAAAGACTTCCCCTGGGACCTCTCGACATTGTGTTGGGCCCTGTTGGTTTCTAGAAATGGACTGTTGGAAACCAGTGCACCTCATGTATGTTGATTTGGTGTGAACATTTGAGCTCAGACTCTGTTCTGCATATTAAGAACCTGTTTACTGGCCCATTAAGGCCTGGAGTCAAGCACGGCAGCATCACTCGAACAAAAGATTAGAGAGCAGATCAAGCCTGATTAGATCCATGAAACACAGAGGCAGAGCTGAGTGGTCAATTTGTTAAGAGTGCTAACACATGAGCAGTTTAATCCCAACATGGTGTGTGTTGCAGCATAATGCTGTGATTATGTTGGTCCTTATTTAGGCTAGACTAAAAATGGAAAGTATGTATAAAGCACTTGGAGTTGCATTTCAAAATATTTTTCTCCAAGATGCTGGTGAAGATTCTCAGTCATCCAGGACATGATAAAACCAAAAAAACGTTAAATACAGAAACAACTGGACTTTATTTGTAACAGAAGACGTTTCGCTCTTCATCCGAGGAGCTTTCTCAATTCAAAGAGCAGAGAGTGGGTTTCAGGTTTTAAAGGCTGAGATAAGATAGGAGTGTGCGATATGGCCTAAAATTCATATCACGATATGTATTGTGAAAGGTGGTGATAACGATATATATCGCAATATGTTT
The DNA here is from genome assembly GCA_038048925.1 of Garcialebias charrua. Classification (NCBI taxonomy): domain Eukaryota; kingdom Metazoa; phylum Chordata; class Actinopteri; order Cyprinodontiformes; family Rivulidae; genus Garcialebias; species Garcialebias charrua. The sequence goes on along the minus strand of JBBPBX010015357.1, from coordinate 25,517 downwards.
TTGGTATAAAACTTGCAATAGGAAGGAAAAAAGCATAGGGTGTCCTTTTGCCATAATTTATTTTGAAAACTGCTATACCACAAAATAATCTCTATTAAGAAAATTGCACTACTAGGTCCAGAGAGTTTTTAAATAAGTAACAACTCAAGCATTAGGCTTCTTTCTTGTAGTGCAAAACAGTGCAAAATATATATTGTGTAGTTTTAGCCATAAGTTTTAAACTAAAGAATATGTTGTTAACTCTTAACAGTTTCCAATATTGTCACTTAAGAAATGAACAGTAACAGAGCAGCATTTTACACTGAAAACACTTCACCCTCCAACCCTCTAGTGGGCGTCTCCTTCAGCTTTAAGGAGAGCTGACAAGGCAACCAGTTTCCTCTGTGGCTTTGACCAGAGGGTCTCGCAGTAAAATCACACAACACAGCGTTCTGTTCACAGATCAGAGGGCAGGTTTCTCTAAAGCTGACCAACGCTTACTTTAACTTTCGACAAAAAAATAAAAAAAACTTTTGACGGAACGCAGCGTTTTGCGCATGCGTCCGAATATGGCAACACTACAGCAAGCCGGACGAAGTTAGCTTATAGCTTCGCTACTTAGCACTCGAAGAAAAGACTTTAAAACCACTTACGCACAGTTTTCAACACCAAAAAAGTATATATTAACTCTGACAACTCTGATTGTACACTTCAACACCACTTATACACAGCTTTAAACAAAAAAAAAATGTAAAGATTAAATCGGACAATTCTGATTTTCTGCGGTTAGCCGGTAGAAGACAGATCTCTATCATAGGCTAAATTTCTATCGTTTCTACCGTGTACCATTTATATCGTGCATCCCTAAGATACACACATACCTACTGTTAGGTTGTGAGGTGTGATTTGTCAATCTACATAGGTATGTGTGTATCTTATCTCAGCCTTTAAAACCTGAATCCCACTCTCTGCTCTTTGAATTGAGAAAGCTCCTCAGATGAAGAGTGAAACGTCTTCTGTTACAAATAAAGTCCAGTTGTTTCTGTATTGAACGTTTTTTTGGTTTTTCTCCAAGCCACTTTTTGTGTATTTGTCATAACTCGTGTTTTTCCTCACAACTAACTTTATAAACCTTTTTCTTTTAAAAGTTGCTTCTTTCCTAAAAGTCTTTGTGTTTGTCCTTCAGGGTCTTCCACTAAAAGCCAAATCTCAGCGTGTTGATTTCTTAATGTACTCACCCCCAGACACGGCATGTCGAGTGAAGAACCTTGCCAAGCTGGTCCAGATCCAAATTAATTCGTCAGCTTGGAGGGGCTCCCATCGCCATTTTTACTACAGAACACCAGCTATGAACCACAGACCTCCTTGACCCCATTACTTTTACAGCTCCACATTCTTTTTGGGTAGAAATCAAGACGTCTGGCAGTAGTTGGTTTTATGACTCTTCACTGAATTGTAAACAATTTCAGCTTGTAAAATTCTCTGTGGTTCAGTAGAGTTTCAGTTTTCACGCTTTTTTCATCCAAATACTCCAAAAACTAAGTCTCCAGGTTAGTACGCAGTTATGAAGGTTTCAAGACTTCATTTGGATAGTCAGTCACCACATTTTCCAAAGAGCCAGCTCGGTGCGTTTGAATCACCTGTTTCAATGAAGCTATCATTTAAGTAGGACTCTTGGAAAAAAAAAATTTAATGCAGCTTTTTTTTGTGATGCCTTAAAATCATCAGGCCATTCCCCTTTGTCCAAAAAGCTCTCCAACAATACATTTGTACTATATATA
>JBBPBX010015357.1:0-18954 GCA_038048925.1 Garcialebias charrua | reverse complement strand
TAACAAAGTTGAACTTCTTTGTGTCAAATTAAACTACTGTTGAGTCAGAGGTGTATTACGGTAGTTCAAATAAGAACCACAATTATCAGTGGAGAAAAATATTTTTTTCTCACAATGTTAAAACATATCAGGTTTATTCACATACTGTACAAGTATTGATCTTTTCAACTTTTTCCTACTTGTCTCAAGTTTTCAGGGTTCTTTGTTGTAATTCTCATGACATGTGGTACACGAGGTGGAACAAAACTGTGTACTCAAGTTCCCTGTTGCACCCAAAAATGGCAAAAAAAAATAAAGTACATGTATAAAAAATAAACAGTATACATGTATCTAAGATATAATATTATTGTTTTTTAATATAAATTTCAACATGTTAGTTTTTCTACATCTTTTTTGTAGTGTTTACTGCTCAATAAAGTACTAAAATATTGATGTCCTTGGATTATTCTGTGCAATAATAATTGTGTGTGTGTGTGGGGGGTGTGCTCTGTTTATTATTGACAGTGTTATTGCTCATCAGCTTTACCTGTTTACTGAAGTAAGACAGAATACAGACGTTTTGTTGTAGTAGAGCAACTGGCAACACAAACCCAGGCATGTTCTCTGTTGTGAAAGCTCAAAAAAGGCGTTCAATACAAGATCAACTGGACTTTATTTGTAACAGAAGACGTTTCGCTCATCATCCGATAAGCTTTCTCAATTCTTTGAAGACTGTGAGAGGGATCTTGTATTGAACGCCTTTTTTGATTTATCATGTCCTGGACGACTGAGAATCTTCACCAGCATGTTGTGAAAGCTGTTACATGCATCTTGTTTGGGCTTTTACATTATACAGGAGGTGGGGCTTAACACCATCCATCCATCCATTAATCTGTCCATCCATCCATCCATCCATTATCTTTACTCACTTCTTCCTTTTTGGTTCACGGGGGTCGCCGTTGCCCATGTCCAGTCACTGTGCGAGAGGCGGGGGACACCCTGGACAGGTCTCCAGTCCATCACAGGGACACATGGAGACAAACGAGACAAACAATCATTCACTCTCTCAGCCTAACATGCATGTTTTTGATTTGTGGGCAGAAACCGGAGTACCTGAAGGAAACTCACGCATGCACCATCATTTAAAAAAATGTCAAACATTAAGATTTATTCATTCTAACTAAAATTATTGTTTTTGGTTGTATTTTCATGAACCTCCATTCCCATGGGAATGAGACCTGAGACAGAAGTTAATTTTTTAGTACAATCAAAGTGTAGAAGTTCTTTAAGTGCAAACCTTACATCATTGATGTGTGAGTGTCTTACCCATTGGCCTAATGGCTTAAAAAAAAGACTTCAAGAAACAGAAGCAGATCGATAAAGTTGATCCTATCAAAATCCAGCTTTGATGTCCTGGTGCTCTCCTCAGAGTGTCTTGTTCTCTGTGGTTTCCCGACAACCCTGCAGATTGTCAAAAGCCAGAGGCAGTTTGTTCTTTTCTCTTCAAATGTCTGTATGGTCGCCAATCGTATAAGTCACCTCCATCACCACAACTTCTCGAGACAGATTTCAAAAGTAAAATTTGCATTTAAATTGACTTCACACTGTCATGATTTATTTTCCTGAGAGTTTTGTCGACGACTTTTCTTCTAATTTCCCTTGAACAGCTACAAGTATGATAAGCAACGCTGAAATATTATTCAGTGAAATTGCATTCACGAGTTTGTTCATAGTCTACTGTAGACAAATGCATGACAGACCACTGGTGTGTCACAAACTCTCAGAAAACTGCAGCTTATAGCCTACTTATGGTTTGGTAAAAAATAAATGAATTCAGGAACTCATTGGATTAAAAATATTCATTTTTGCACTGAAAAGAAAATTAAACTTTATTACAACTTTGACACAGCTTTTGTTCCGTTTTCCATCTAAATCGTTCTTGTCATGCAGAGTGACTTGTGTTTGTGTTCTCTGTGCTTTCAAGTAGAAAATGTTCTTTCAAGTCATTTTGACCTCTGTGATTAATCCACCTCATAAAAATACTCAAGCATGAGGCTGCCAGCTCTGCAGGGGTCATGATCATGGAGCGTTTGGGTTGACAGTTTGACACAGGGATCACCACAGAAAGCCAGTGTAACTGACATCATTAGCCTTGAGGTGTGTCAGTCTGTGACACTTGATGAGTTTGCGTGTGTTTTTCCTTCACCTCAAATAACAAATTCACGCTTCATGTTTTAAACCTTTGCACACGTCAGTAATCCCAGTCTTATTTGCTAGTTGGCCCAGCTGAGCCATACTTTGCGTCACAGGGTTTGTTCTTTTAGAAGCAACCCCCTCCCACACACACACCTCGCGCTCTACGATGCGCTGTAATTTACCTGCTGGGCCTTGAGTTGTCCCCAATTGGCCATTTACAGCCCGACCAAAGTTACAGCTGGAAGTCATGGAGAGTTAGAGGGTTACGGGCAGGTCTTCCTCTCCTGTTCCAAGACCAGAGCCATTATTAACACTCTCAGCCCCTTTTGATACTCGAGCCTCTCTCTTTCGTCACCACCTGCAGTGTGGGGTGGATTTAGCCGAAGTCAAACGTGTGCCAGAAGCACTGCTATTAACCCTGTGTTGTGTGTCGTCCGATGAAGGGCAGTCCACTGGCAGACTCTTCCTCTGTTCATAATAGACCAGAGAGCTCTTGCATACTCCGTTGGCTTCCAAAGAATCCTCAGGCAGGTTTTGGTACAGTGAGCCCTCTTTTCTTCCTTTTTGCAAAGTCCTCATTTTTCAGTCCTGTTTACACCAAAGCTGCACCTCCTTGGAACTGGTTCAGCTATCACAAACGCGAAGTAAACAACATCCTTTTTTTTCAAGCTGAGTGAAAAGACCTATTCAAACAGAGTGAAAAACAATGGCTGTGCTTGAGCAAGTGGGGAAGTGTGTCGTAGCTGCACAAAAAGATGCCTTGCTTCTAAGTTGACAGCTACATCACAGTGGAGGGATGAGGGTTTTCTAGAAATCACAGCAGTCGCAGTTTGAGCTGTTGCATCAGGAGAATGTAAAACAACCAAAGGAACGTTGTTCTTATTACTGTTGTGTTCTTGTGACTGTTGTGTGTTTGGTGTGGACTTGTTCCTGTTTAAAGTGCTTTATAAATAAAATGGTATGGTATGGTATGGTATGGTGATGCTATGGCAATATCAATGAAATTATTATCAATTAACGGACTGCATTTAAAGAAGAAACACCTATCACCCGCAGCCTTGCATGCATATTTTTTGTCTGTGGGAGGGAACCAAGGTGGGGGGAAAAAGTGCACAGAGAGGGCATGCAACCGCCATAAAGATGTGCTCGGAGGCGAACCTGCATCCTTGTTGCTGTTATGTGTCAGCTCTAACCACTGCTCCATCGTGCCACCCACTTGAGATCAAAAAAGTACATATTCTTGGTATTTAAAAATTGTACACTCCCGATAGTGGCTCTCATTGAAGCTGGGTCAGAATTCTTGATGTAGTATTGTATCACTGCTGGGATTGAATTTGGAAACAAGGAAAACATAATACTAATCTGCTAACCTTGGACCCTAATTCATCATTTTTTCACTGTCCCAGAGAGATGGAGCTAATATTCACCCATTGTGTGGGGACCATATGGGGATTCATATTGTATGTTGCTGAAGGAGCATACTGTTACTGAGAGTGTGAGTATTGTCAGTGGAGTCACGTCTGTCTGCCTCTTTTTTGTGTGATTTGTGAAATAGGGGCCAATACTGATCAAGCCAACCGTAAGTGTAGCTCTATGTGAGGGATTCTATTACGGTGCTCAGACCCCACACTGCCTCCAAAAGAAACCAAAGGGGGGATTTGTTTTGCTCAATAAGGGATGAAAATGGTTCAATACACAGCCCCCGCCTTCCCTCTACACAGTGGCTGATTTATAATACCACATGTCTCTGGTTTCCTGCTGCTGTATTAGAGCAGGAGGTGGGGCTATTAAACGAATGGTGTAGCCTTGCAATCTCTGTCAGTGGGAAACTCCCGGTTTAAAGCTGGGGCTGGCCACTTGGGCTTGTCGTTTTGATTTGCTTATTTCCCCATGCAAATTGCTGACTTTTCTTATAAGAGCTTTTAAAGCAAATATTAAATCATTTTCAGAAGAGGGCAGCAGCAAAATACAGGTTTGATTCAAACTGTGTAGGATGCATGCAGTGGTGGGCACAGCTAACTAAAAAGTTAGATTCACTAACTGATTACAGTATTTACAAATAAAAAAAAATAGTTTTGCTAAAGCTAAACGGATTTTAAAAATAATATTAGAAACTAATGCCAAAGCACTAACTTTTATCATAGGTGCACAGTCTTGTGACTTCCCGTATCGATTACTGCAACTCCCTTCTCTACGGCCTCCCCAACAAATCTCTTCACAACTTACAGATGGTCCAGAACTCAGCTGCCCGTGTCATCACTCAAACCTCCTACTATAACCACATCACTCCTGTCCTGCAGCAGCTCCACTGGCTCCCGGTTACAAATCTCCATCCCATCACGCTCTCTCAGATCCTCCTCTTCGCTACATCTCCATGTACCCTCTGCCCGCCTCTCCACCATGGGGAGCAGGGCCTTCACCTGCTCTGCCCCTCACCTCTGGAACGCTCTACCGCCAGACCTTCGAAACACCACCTCCCTTTCTCTGTTCAAGACAGCCCTGAAAACACATCTCTTTAGACTAGCTTATCATTAACTTTACTAAATGTATTTTTATTATTTTGCATTTTATAATCTTTATGTATTTTATATTTCAATTTGTCACTGATAATGTTTGCACTGTATTGGTTTGTTAAGTGTCCTTGGGTGTCCTGAAAGGCACTTTTAAATAAAATTATTATTATTATTATTATTATTATTATTATTATTATTATTATTATTATTATCATCATACACTGCTCTTGCTGACACTGTAAGACTGTAATGTGACAATGCTATAAATGAACACAACTCAAAATGATTCATAAAAACAAGTAAAGTGTCCAAGTCCCATTCAGAGTTGAGCTTTTAGAAATTAACCTAGTCCATCTGAACCAAAGAGATGGAGAAGAACTCTGCTGTGCTGAAGAAGAGTGATGCATTAAATATCGTGTCATTTACTATAGTTAATTAACTCACTTTGGCAATCCGCTTTGTGGTTAACTATTTTTAAAACTAACTAGAAAGTTGCTGCGAGCCATTAGCAATATGCGCTCTGTAAAAAAAAAAATCAGTATTAAAGTAAATATGTGTGAAATGTGTGAGAGAGTCACGTCCCAGAGATACTGTATTGTGATCGTTGCAGAGCATACTGGGTAGGAAACTGTATATGTGTGCAATGTTTCAGACTGTTTACGATGCTTCTGACTGTGAAAGTGGGTTCTTCATGTGGTTTTCCTGTTCTGGTTTTGTTTAGTATTTATGTAAAAGTCTCTGTTAGCTATAAACTGACACCACTGCAAGTGGTGACGTCACCGGATGGCACTTAGCTCTGCATATTGTAGCACAGCATAGCATTGCTCCGTGTAAATCACCATTCTCCTGTACACAAAGAATGATGGGACTTGAATTTATTGGATGTAGATTTAGTGGATTCTAGTTTCACTAAAGGTTTTCAAAGTTAGCGAAAACTTAAATCCACTAAACAAAAGTTTGTTTCAATTAGTGGATTAGCGGAACTGTGCCCATGCATGGACCATAGTTCTTTTTTCAGTCATGACTAGAAACCTGATTAGTCAACTTATGACTTGATTTTAATTCAGAGGATATCGGCCCAGTGCTGTAAAGTTTACAGCACCGGGCCGATCACATCCCCACGAAGACAGAAGGGAAGAAAAAGGAACAGAAACACATTGAAAAATCTCTCCAAACATGTGGATATCCTAACTGGGCTTTTGTCAAGTCAGCGAGGAAATTTCCAAAACACAATAAGGAACAGAAAAAGGAGAACAGACGAAAAAACATTGTCATCCCTTATGTTGCTGGACTATCAGAGAATTTCAGAAGGATTTTCAACAAACACAACATCCCAGTACATTTCAAACCCAGCAGGACTCTCAGACAGAGGCTGGTCCACCCTAAGGACAAAACACCTACACACAAACAGAGTGGTGTAGTTTATGCAGTCCAGTGCAGCGAGGACTGTCCAGACTTATACATTGGAGAAACTAAACAGCCAATCCACAGAAGAATGTCTCAACACAGGAGAGCCTCCTCCTCTGGACAAAACTCAGCTGTTCACCTCCACCTCACAGACAAGGGACACTCTTTTGAGGACCAGAATGTACATATTTTGGACCGAGAGCACAGGTGGTTTGAGAGAGGTGTGAAGGAGGCGATTTATGTAAAAAGAGAGAAACCATCGTTAAACAGAGGAGGAGGTCTAAGATTTCAACTTTCTAAAACTTATGGTGCAGCCCTGGGTTTGGTTCCCAGGCATCTCACACCTGATGAGAACAGAGGAGCCTTGTTTTGTGAATTAGACCAACAAAGACTTTGACAGGTCCCTGTTATCAATGGGTGAAGTGTGACTTGTCATTTCACATACAGTAGGATGTGTGTGTGTGTTCTGTAAGCTCTGTTTTCACACACTGAACTTTGAATGGGTCACAGGTACGTGTTATCCCAAGTATGTGGGGGTGTTAGTTTCCAATTTACATATGTTGGTGCATGTCAATGGCTTGTCCTGTTATAACTGCTCCCCCTCACTGTCTCCTAACTCAATTGATAAAGCTTTTCGGATGAGAAGCGAAACGTCTTGTTTGTTACAAATAAAGTCCAGTTGTTCTGTAATGAATGCCTTTTTTGAATTCAGAAGATTAAAATGCAAAAATAAAATTCTCAAAATCTAAAAAAGCTAAGTCTGGTCCTCTGGACCATCTGTGATTGTCATCGTTATATGTTGTCATCATTATATGTTGTCATCATTATGTTGTCATCATTATATGCTGTCATCATTATATGTTGTCATCATTATATGCTGTCATCATTATATGCTGTCATCATTATGTGTTGTTTTTTTTTTTTTTTGCTTTGTTTTGTTTTTTGAATGTCCAAAAGACCAGACTTAGCTTCTTTTTTTTTCCTACCTGGATTATTGAGCATGCATCAGGGTAAACATTTTTATTATTTTGAAGTTCAAAATACAGGTAGTCCTTTACTTACAAAGGCCTCGAGTTACGACGTTTCGCGGTTACGACGCACCTCCCATAAAAATAAAAATAATATATATATATTTATTGAAATTTTTATTTTGAAAAGCCGAGTTACGCAGTTTGCGGCAGTTTCCGGTTAGCTGCGGAGGCTACAGTTGCCCTGTACTCTCTAAAAAAGCTAAGTCTGGTCCTCTGGACATTCAAAAAACAAAACAAAACTGTTCATAGTACAACTTAATGTTACTGTGTGTACTGTGAACGCGGTTTTATGTCGTAAACGAATACGTATGGAGGATGGACCGAGCTGTACGGCGGTTTTACGACGTAATGCAATGGAGAATTCGGAGGAGGGACAGAGGAATGGCTTCACCAGCATACCAGTAGGTTATTAACTCTTTTTCCCCTTCATTATGGCTCCCAAATGTATGTGTGTTTTGATCTCTGTCCACTAAGACTGTCAGACACAAAAACAGTTTCTTCTCCCAGGCCATCACCATCATCAACAGCTGATCATCAGACATCCATCAGCGTGTCCCCCAACCCATTCACAACCCCCATGTGATGTGAATCCTTCTGTATTTTGTGTATTATTTGTATGGTTTTTTTTTTATGTAAAGTATCTGTATAGTTTTTAGCATTTTTAGAGAAACACTTTCTAGAGAGACACGAACAGCCGGAAACAAATTCCTTTTGTGTGTCAACATACTTGGCCAATAAACCTGATTCTGATTCTGATTCTGATTCTGATAATTATGTAGGGTACTGTGTTAGGATAGGCTAAGTACTTGGTAAAATGCAGTACTGTACTTATAAGCTGAAGTACAGTATTTACGTATGTTCCGATTTACGTCGAAATTCGGGTTACGAAGCAGCGTAGGAACGAATCTCCGTCGTAAGTCGAGGACTACCTGTACTATGGACTTTTCAATGAATAAAAACAGAATTATATACTTTCACGTCTAATAAAGAGTGCACAAGAATGTATAAAAAATTCTATGGGATGCTGATAAACAATTATACATGCTAACACAACGTTGAAAACACCATAGAAAAGCGAACGCAGGAAGCATTTTGTGTCAACAGAATTTATACAGAAATCAAATATTTGAAAATCAGAGGTCAGCAAAGAAAGAAACAAAGAATACTGTATGTGAAAACACAGCTTTACTGCAACATGTTTTGCTTTTCATTATCACAGTCTCTTTAATTAAAGAGTTCTGCAAAATGGCTGTACAGTCCAACCTGTCTTTATGGTTTTTCTAGCTGTTTATAAATCACAGATGGAGCTGGCCAAACATAGTTTCACATTTGGAAGCTCTGGAAAATATCCATTTAATTTACAATGACAGGTGAGATTTAAAAATTGTACTGCAGAAATCCATTAGGGGTGCAAGAGCTTTGTGGCTTCAGTTTCTGACTTTTGATTCTGTCTCTAGATATAACCATAGACATAAATAAGTAGACGCGTCATTGAGCACTGAATCGTACGTGGACGTCAATGCCATTTTAAATGTGGCAGCACTGCCGGTCATTCAATACAAAGAAATGGACAGAACTTCATAAAGCACTGTTCTACAAAGTGTTTGGCGTCGATGCCTGTCATTCACAAACACTAATATATTTGGAACAGTGGCGGCCCGTGAAATGTCCACCAGAGGGGGTATTTCTCAAAAATGAAAAAAAAAAAAAAAGTTCCAGATTTAAATAGTGTTTATTTATCAAATGCAGATTAACACAAGGTCAACAGAACAATTAAATGCTCAGGATGAGAATAAACAAATTGACTCACTAAAACAACAAAGAACAAACAAACAATATATATACAGTATATATATAAATAAATAAATTATATATAAATTATAGTAATACAAGTTCATAATATAAATAGAATCAAGCTCTTTTTTATGTTTGAGTACCGGTTCTCTTCAATATTCCTAATTTTAAAGGTCCTAATGCACCTTAGCATATATAGCATTTCACCATATAAATGTACCTTGAATGTTTCAATGTTAATAGGAGCTACACAGTAAAATGGGCAGTGTCAGAACAACACTAAAAGTCAATTCTAACACTGAGCCAGGTTACATATGGTCCCGCCCTGTACAGCGTTAAAGTTGCACTGCTCTCAGTGTTACATTTTTAGAGTTGATTTTACTCTGATTAGAGTTAAATTTAGTTATTCAGTAAAATGTAATTAACACTCACAATTGTTAATATACTTTTACTCTATGAGATAAATAACACTCACAGTGTTATTTAAATATGGCACTGCTACTTTTCAAGTGTTGTTCTAAATCATCTCCTACAATTTATTCTTAATAAATCCCTTTTTCCCTTTGGCCCCTCCCACCTGTGGGAGGGGCCAAAGGGGTCGGGTGCAATGTGAGATGGGTGGCGGCCGAGGGCGGGGACCCTGGCGGTCTGATCCTCGGCTACAGAAGCTGGCCATTGGGACATGGAATGTCACCTCTCTGGTGGGGAAGGAGCCTGAGCTAGTGTGTGAGGTTGAGAGGTTCCGACTAGAAATAGTCGGACTCACCTCAACGCATGGCTCTGGCTCTGGAACCAGTTTCCTTGAGAGGGGTTGGACACTCTTCCACTCTGGAGTTGCCCCTGGTGAGAGGCGCCGAGCAGGAGTGGGCATACTGGTTGCCCCCCATCTTGGTGCCTGTACGTTGGGGTTCACCCCGGTGAACGAGAGGGTAGCCTCCCTTCGCCTACGTGTGGGGGGACGGGCTCTGACTGTTGTTTGTGCCTATGCACCAAACGGCAGCTCAGACTACCCACCCTTTTTGGAGTCCTTGGAGGGGGTATTGGAGAGTGCGCCTCCTGGGGACTCCCTTGTTCTACTGGGGGACTTCAACGCTCACGTGGGCAATGACAGTGAGACCTGGAGGGGTGTGGTTGGGAGGAACGGCCCCCCTGATCTGAACCAGAGTGGTGTTCTGTTATTGGACTTCTGTGCTCGTCATGGATTGTCCATAACGAACACCATGTTTAAGCATAAGGGTGTCCATATGTGCTCTTGGCACCAGGACACCCTAGGTCGCAGTTCGATGATCGACTTTGTTGTCGTCTCATCTGATCTGCGGCCGCATGTCTTGGACACTCGGGTGAGGAGAGGGGCGGAGCTGTCTACTGACCACTACCTGGTGGTGAGTTTGCTCCGATGGTGGGGGAGGATGCCGGTCAGACCTGGCAGACCCAAACGTATCGTGAGGGTCTGCTGGGAACGTCTGGCAGAGTCTCCCGTAAGACGGAGCTTTAACTCCCACCTCCGGGAGAGCTTTGAACACGTTCCGAGGGAGGCGGGGGACATGGAGTCCGAGTGGGCCGTGTTCCGCGCCTCTATTGTCGAGGCAGCTTATCGGAGCTGTGGCCGCAAGGTTGTTGGTGCCTGTCGAGGTGGCAACCCTCGAACCCGGTGGTGGACACCGGCAGTGAGGGATGCTGTCAGGCTGAAGAAGGAGTCCTATTGGGCCTTTTTGGCTTGTGGGACCCCGGAAGCAGCTGATAGGTACCGGCAGTCCAAGCGGCATGCGGCTCGGGTGGTTGCTGAGGCAAAAACTCGGGCGTGGGAGGAGTTCGGAGAGGCCATGGAGAATGACTTCCGTACGGCTTCGAGGCGATTCTGGTCCACCATCCGGCGTCTCAGGGGGGGAAAGAGGTACGAGACCAACACCATTTATGGTGGAGGTGGCGTGCTGCTGACCTCAACTCGGGATGTTGTGAGTCGGTGGGCGGAATACTTCGAAGACCTCCTCAATCCTACTGGCACGTCTTCCACTGAGGAAGCAGAGCCTGGGGACTTTGGGTCGGGTTCTCCGATCTCTGGTGCTGAGGTCGCCGAGGTGGTTAAAAAGCTCCGCGGTGGCAAGGCTCCGGGGGTGGATGAGATTCGCCCGGAGTTCCTTAGGGCTCTGGATGTTGTAGGGTTGTGTTGGCTTACGCGACTCTGCAATATCGCGTGGACATCGGGGGCAGTTCCCTTGGATTGGCAGACTGGGGTGGTGGTTCCCCTATTTAAAAAGGGGGACCGTAGGGTGTGTTCCAACTATAGGGGGATCACACTCTTAAGCCTCCCTGGTAAGGTCTATTCAGGGGTTCTGGAGAGGAGGGTCCGTCGGATAGTCGAACCTCGGATTCAGGAGGAGCAGTGTGGTTTTCGTCCTGGTCGTGGAACACTGGACCAGCTCTACACCCTCAGCAGGGTCCTGGAGGGTGCGTGGGAGTTTGCCCAACCAGTTTACATGTGTTTTGTGGACTTGGAGAAGGCATTCGACCGCGTCCCTCGGGGGGTTCTGTGGGGGGTACTCCGGGAGTATGGGGTACCAGGCCCTTTGATAAGGGCTGTTAGGTCCCTGTACGACCGGTGTCAGAGCTTGGTCCGCATTGCCGGCAGTAAGTCAGGCTCGTTTCCGGTGAGAGTTGGACTCCGCCAAGGTTGCCCTTTGTCACCGATTCTGTTCATAACTTTTATGGACAGAATTTCTAGGCGCAGCCAAGGTGTTGAGAGGATCCGTTTTGGTGACCTTAGAATCGCTTCTCTGTTTTTTGCAGATGATGTGGTCCTACTGGCTTCATCAGTTCGTGATTTACAACTTTCACTGGAGCGGTTTGCAGCCGAGTGTGATGCGGCCGGGATGAGGATCAGTTCCTCCAAATCCGAGGCCATGGTCTTGAGCCGGAAAAGGGTAGCATGCCCTCTCCGGGTCGGGGAGGAGGTCCTGCCCCAAGTGGAGGAGTTTAAGTATCTCGGGATCTTGTTCACGAATGAGGGAAAACTGGAGCGTGAGATCGATAGGCGGATAGGTGCAGCGTCCGCAGTGAAGCGGGCGCTGTACCGGTCTGTCGTGGTGAAGAGAGAGCTGAGTCAAAAGGCAAAGCTCTCAATTTACCGATCGATCTACGTTCCCACCCTCATCTATGGTCATGAGCTTTGGGTTATGACCGAAAGAACAAGATCTCGGATACAAGCGGCTGAAATGAGTTTTCTCCGCAGGGTGGCTGGACTCTCCCTTAGAGATAGGGTGAGAAGCTCAGTCATCCGGGAGGGACTCGGAGTAGAGCCGCTGCTTCTCCACATCGAGAGGAGCCAGTTGAGGTGGCTCGGGCATCTGGTTAGGATGCCTCCTGGACGCCTCCCTGGTGAGGTGTTCCGGGCACGTCCCACCGGGAGGAGACCCAGAGGAAGACCCAGGACGCGCTGGAGGGACTATGTTTCTCGGCTGGCCTGGGAACGCCTTGGGATTCCCCCGGAGGAACTGCTCCAAGTGGCTGGGGAGAGGGAAGTCTGGGCCTCCCTACTTAGGCTGCTACCCCCGCGACCCGACCCCGGATAAGCGGAAGAAGATGGATGGATGGATAAGTGTAAGATCTATGTAACACCACTGTTAATTGTATTTAACTCTAAACACAGTGCCAGTGTCAAAAATGTACTCAATTATATACAGGTAGTCCCCGACTTACGAGCGAGTTCCGTCACTAGGGGGCGCTCGTAAGTAAAAATTCGTAAGTAGGAACACATAGTAAAAAAAAAAAAAAATTTTTTTTTTTTTTTTTTACTTTTTTTTTTTTTTTTAAATGAATACATGTACAGTACTGGACAGTCACCAAGCACTTAGCCTATCCTAACACAGTTTTTAAAGATGAAGGAATAAGTTGAATTGTCTCCCTTTCACATAAAGGGAGCAAGCTCCCTATGGAGCCTGCAGGGAGGAGGGAGACAATTCAACTGATTCCTTCATCTTTAAAAACTGTGTTAGGATAGGCTAAGTGCTTGGTGACTGTACAGTACTGTACATTTATCTATTTATTAAAAATATACAGTATATACAGTATTTTTATTTTTTATTGTTTTTTATTTATAAATAGATAAATGTACAGTACTGTACAGTCACCAAGCACTTAGCCTATCCTAACACAGTTTTTAAAGATGAAGGAGTCAGTTGAATTGTCTCCCTCCTCCCTGCAGGCTCCATAGGGAGCTTGCTCCCTTTATGTGAAAGGGAGACAATTCAACTTATTCCTTCATCTTTAAAAACTGTGTTAGGATAGGCTAAGTGCTTGGTGACTGTCCAGTACTGTACATGTATTCATTTATAAAAAAAAAATAAAAAAAAGTAAAAAAAAAAAAAAAATTTTTTTTTTTTTTTTTTAATGAGATGCATGCTCGTAAGTCCGGGACCTCGTAAGTCAGAGCGCTCGTAAGTCGGGGACTACCTGTACTGTTTTATTATAAACCCATTGTTAATATTTCTTATCAATATACAGCCAAAACTCTGCAAAAATATTTGTAGGACACAAAAACATTATCTTCCTTGTCTTATCAATTATTAAGCTTCATACAAAAATTAAATACAAAGGCTTCTTTGCAATTTTAGTTTAAAAAAAGACTTTTCTAAGACATGATGAATTTACTGGAACATCTTTAACCATTTATCCAAGTGATTTTTTTTTTATCTTGTCATGTGCCATTTTTAATAAAGGACAAATATCCTTATCTGTATCAATCATAAAATTGGTCAGTAACTACGGTAAGTTAAAACACCCATTTTTTAAGAGGGTCAAGTAAAATTTGTTGCCACAAATTACACCAAAGCTTTTCTAATCACAACTTTAGATTACTAGTGACCAATTAGGAGTATGTTGCTGTTGTTACACATAAAATTCTGTAGCCCCAGTTGAAAGTAGCGTAGGCATTTTTTTGTGTTTGATATGCAGAGATTAAAAGATGGGTAGAAAGTGTCAGAGAACAGATTTTGTCCTTTGAACCAATAAATAACTGCAACCACCAATCTTTTGGAGTTAACATTTTACAATAATGACATTCAGAAGTGAAATACTGTACATGAAGGTGCAATATTACAAATAACACAAAGGTGTTTGAATAAATGTGATGGACACCAAATGAGTAAATAAATAATTGTGTAAATAAATTCCCACATTGCCAACATCTATGTTGTAGACGGCTGTTTGCATGAAGACGTACATGTTGTGGAGCAAATTTGATTATTAACAGTTACAAATACAAAGTGAGCCTTAAAAAGTTAATCAAAAGCTCCAAGTGAGCTGGTTGACTTGCATGGTATGACCTGCTTGTCCAGAACAATGAAGATTTTGTGGATGGTGCTCCTCCTCTGTCCTAACAGCAAGTAGGCTGCATAGTGAAGTTGATGGCACCAACATGGTCCTGGATGCTTGTTCCACTCTTAAGTATAAAAAACATGAAGAAGAAGAAGAAAAAGGAAAATAAGTTAGATTAAAACATTTCTGCATTTCTACTTGCAAGAGGCTTTGTTTTCATTTTCCAGATCAATACAGTGTTAAGAAATAGTAAATTACCACCAGTGACTGACATGTATATAAAATTATTAATGTTTGATACATTTTTATAGCAAATTGAAATAAATGTAGCCATCAGAGTCCAATACAATAACCTGGAGGCTAACGCTAGCATCCTGACTCCACAAACAAACAAAGAAAAAAAACTCACCAGTTCCCACTTGCAGTCAGTTGAAGACTTTTTTCACAAATAGAGCCATCTAAAAGTTGAGAGGCATATCAGTCAGGAATAGCCTGGTTGAAACCAGACCCATGTCCTTCACTTCGCTTTGGACTAGGGTCTGGCATCTCTCCCATAGACAACGATTTCTCCGTTAGATTTTTGAATGAACCAATCAGAGAACAGAAGGCGGAGTTTTGTTAGTTTAGCCTGGCGAGGTCCAGGCTATTCAGATAAAAAGCTCAGAAACCACTCGGTGGATATTTTTTCTGCTACCAGTGTGTAATTATATGTCTCTAATTTACTGACTGTTGGCCTAGATGAAACATTTGAGATAAATTTCGATTTTTTATCATTTATTTTCGTAGCGCACCCGAGGCTGTTTGGAAAATGTCAAACCGAAACTATTTAAATCCAGCAGATTTGACCATTTCGTGAATTGATTTAGGAACTGTTAAGCTCAGGAACACTTCTGATATAACGTCAGCTAAGAAATATACTTTTCTCAGCAAAGAAATAATAGTTTTTTACCTTGTTTTCGTGAAAATTCCTTCGTGGCGGCGGCAGCCATTTTGACTGACGACGTCAGTCGACGTCGTTCAAAACTCCGCCTTCTGTTCTCTGTTAAGCTCAGGAACACTTCTGATATAACGTCAGCTAAGAAATATATTTTTCTCAGCAAAGAAATAATAGTTTTTTACCTAGTTTTCATGACACGAAGGAATGAAAATTCCTTCGTGGCGGCAGCCATTTTGACTGACGACGTCAGTCGACGTCGTTCAAAACTCCGCCTTCTGTTCTCTGATTGGTCCGGTCAAAAATCTACCGGAGATATCCTTGTGGATGGGAGAAGTCCCAGACCCAGCAGTGAAGGGAAATGAGAATTGAGCGGAGCTGCGTAGGAATGGCGAGGGCCAGGCTAAGTCAGGAATGGTAATATAATAATATAAGCATTAGATAAAGACTAACATTAGCATGCTAGCTCCAGAAACAAACTCACCAGTTGCCACTTTTAGAATAAACAGTCAGCTGAAGGCTTTTTCACAAACAGAGACTTCTAAAAGTTGAGAGGCATATCAGTCAGAAATGGCAAATAGGCATTAGATAATGGGCTTTCAATGATTTAAAACCTACCTGCAGCCAGCCTGCTTGAGTCGGCTCATTTCCCAGACAAAAAAAAAAAGACCGGAAGCACATGATCGGTAGGTACAGCTCACGTTGGACATGTTCAGGGCGCTGAAATCTGCGCCCAGCATCTTCCCATTGTTTTGTAACGTCGTGGAATAACTGCGCATGCGCCATTCATAACGAGAGTCTATGGATAAGATTCATGCGCCCCCAGGACTGGAAATACTTCACCAATCAGAAAACGTTTTTTGAAACAAACAATATAACTCATCATTACTCATAAAATATTTATCCTACACAACTAAAAACATATATGCGTATACAGTATTTCGAAATATTTTATTTTATTTCATTTTTATTTCATTTTTTTTAAAGTATTCAATGTAAAATGGTGAATAGCTCCAGAAGTTCCAGTGGGGTGGCGCCCTATAGCACCCCCTATTGGCCGGCCGCCCCTGATTTGGAAAACAAACATGCACCAAAGACATTTTTAACTTTTGTTACATGGTTAGAGAAAGTGGGCCTGTGATTGGAAGATCGTCGGTTCAACACCTGGTACCGATAATATCAAAAATGTGGGTGGGATTGGTGAAGGACCCACACCTGCCACCATCCTCATTTGCCCCATTCTGGGCCCTTGAACAAGGCTCTTAACCCCCACCATCTGCTCCCCCTGGCACCCAAGATGACAGCTCTCTGCTCCACACAGAGGGCTGTGGTAGCTCAGTGGTCCGTGGTTATGTCAGGAAGGGCATCCGGCATACAAATAATTGCCAAGTCTCAGTGTGACTTAGTTCGCTGTAGCGACCCCTGACGAAGGGAACAGCCGAAAGAAAGAAAGAAAAAAATGTTATGCCACATTTAAAATGGCGTACACGCTAATGTACTACTGCAGTGGGCCAGCCCGCTCAACAAAGCGTCTTTGTTTTAATGTCTGTGGTCATAACCCAGCTTGATGGTTTTTTCTTAAAAAAAAGCTATGGCAACTCTACTAGGACAAACAGCAAGGTTCAAACCTGCTATGCTGATTCTCTCAAAGTGGCAGCACAGATTAACGTTACCCAAGGTGGGTTTTGACATTTGAAAATTAATTCAGAAATGTTAATTTGCACAATGCAATGCATCAAAAACAGATTTTATTTCCAATCCCTTGTCATGGTTCAGTAAATGTTGATGTCTACAGAAGAGTATGTTGGAGAATCATCTTCTTGTCTGACCAGAGACTGGAGCTCTGGTGCACAAAATGCAGAGCACAGGAAGTCCAGAGCCATCATCATTAGAGCTGTGCTGCCGTGGACCCTAATGGCTGTCCCTATTCTGCTGCCACAGCACATTCAGAGACCTCATCTGGGACTCAAGGGTGTGAACACAAATTGAGTCAAACAGATGAATTTACAGTTCCTGTTCCCTTTTTAAAACAGGGTGAACTGTAGAAACCAATGCAGCAAAGAGCCACCGTAAGTGCATCAGTGGTCATGTCCTCTCCGTACCACACTTGAGTCATTAAAATATAGACTAATTGGGAAGTTTGTCCTCGTTTGTCTTTACTTTGAAAGCTGTAAAAGATGGTGCTGTTTATATGTTTCCATACTGAGAAAAGGGATAGTGGGGAGGAGAAATAGTCACTGCTGGCAGTGTTATATTGGGGGATGGGGCTTTAACAATTGATTCACTTGGGGTCTGCTGGTCCATAACTCCCAATTTAATTTCAAATGTCCAAAAAATGCATCTTTTAGCAAAAAGTGCAGTACTGTTGGTAGTTAGCATGGCAATCTGTCATGCATATTTGAGTCTAAGAAAGACTTATTACACCTCTATCTAAAAATAAAAGTTAAATGCAAGCTTTACAAATCAATACAAGGCCATGACAAGGCCTATTTGTCAAGTTTATATATTTTTACAGTCATGGTGAAAAAGCTCACTGTGGTCATCTTTTTCCAATTACATGCAAAGTGGACATAGTTGAATCCACTTGCGGTTGTTTTTGCTGGTGCACTATGGATTTTCAGCCATCTAAATAGACTCTTTAGAGCCTCCAGTCATTGTTCTCCGATTTGTCTCTTGTTTTGGGCACATTTTTTTCTCTTCCTCTGAATGTACACTTTCTAAATCAATAAGCTTTCACAGTAATATAACTTCATGTGCCCCTGAGAGAATGTGGTAAATTCTCAGCACATTATTGGTAGAATTAAATTAACGAGGTTCCCTGTTGTTTGTGCAACTCTAAAACCTTGTTAGTCGATGTCACGGCTTAGAGTTGGTTTTGTTACATCTGTGTACCTTTGTTTTAGTTTGTCAGCCAAATAAGATGCTAATAAATGTATACAACTTATAAATATTTCCCCTTAGATTGGTCATAATTTATGTTTTGTCTTCAGTGGGTTTGGCAAGTAGGACATTACTGATTTTCATTAGCTCAGTGACCGCATTCTGCTTCTACCTGATGATAATCAATACTCATATTGTGTGAAATCAATTCCTTTGTTGAGTGGAGGCTGGGCAATACAGGGCTGCTTCATGTGCTGGAATCTACCCTAAACTGAAACGCTTAAGCCATTTTTAATAAAGACAATATATTAGCTGATAAATCTGAGTTTGATTATAAGAAAAAATGTTAAAATAATGGAAAGCAGGTTGTTGTATAAATGACGTGCTAATCTTTGACCAAGCTGCTCTTCTGTCTCTTATCAACCCAACCAATAAAAGAAGTCTTATTTTCTTGTTGGAATGTATATGAGGCAGCACAGTGGCACAGTTGGTAAAGCTGTTGCCTGTCAGAGAGAAGGTTGCTGGTTCAAATTCCAGCACATTTCTAGATGGAGTTTGCATGTTCTTTTTGTGCATGTGTGGGTTTTCTCCGGGTATTCCAGTTTTCTCCCACAGACCAAAAACATGCATGTTAGGCTGATTGGAAATTATAAATTGTCCCTAGGTGAGAGTGAAAGAGTGAATGGTTGTTTGTCTCATTTGTCTCTATGTGTCCCTGTGATGGACTGGAGACATGTCCAGGGTGTCCCCCTCTTCTCGCACAGTGATAGTTGGACATGGGCACCAGTGACCCCCGTGACCCAAAAAGGAAGTTCCAGGGAAAGGTAATGGATGGAACATATAGGTGATGTCAGGTAGGGGTTGAATGACTACATCGTTTTTAAACTTGACATTAACATAATAAAAC
>JBBPBX010015356.1:17930-49588 GCA_038048925.1 Garcialebias charrua | reverse complement strand
ATACTACTATGCAAAAACTCAGGACAGTATTACACTTTTATTATTTCATTTTATGCTTATGTTCATTGGGTGTTTGGTGTTTTAGGGGTGTTTGGTGTTTCAGTGTTGGTGTAAATTTTCATACTTTTATACTATTATGAAAAAACTCAGGACAGTGTTACACTTTTTTACTATTTTATGCTTATGTTTATTAAATGTTTTAGTGTTTAGTGTTTAGATGGTTACTGTTGCACCGAGGGACTGAGAGAAACGCAATTTCGGTCCTGTGTATGTCCTGTACATATTGCAGTTCTGACAATAAAGTTGACTTTGACTTTGACTTGACTTGATAAACAATTTCTAAACGACAGTAGTGACTTATATTTTTTATCATTAAAAGTAAGATAATAAATACATAAAGCCCACAATGAAAGGGAATAGTATGAAAGTAATGTGAAATAAAACTGCATATTTTACCATTGAAAATATATTAATTGGTTAAGTCAAAATGTATTTTCCATATCAAATGTACTAAATCTTTACAGATAATTGTTCTGATGCAGGCTCAGTAAATGTAGTCCTCTGGACAGATTCTTCTTTGTATCAAAAAGACTTCTTCAGTCTGAGGAGCTGTGACAAACTCAGTCATCGTTCCTCCTTGATAGAGAGGAACGATGGTTTGAGAGAGGAGTAAAGGAGGCCATCTTTGTGAAAAGAAACCGTCCATCATTAAACAGAGGTGGAGGCCTCCATGTTCAACTGTCCACCTCTTACAATGCTGTTATTGCTAGTATCTTACTGTTCATATAAAATATTTGATAATGTTCTTATAGAAACAATTCTTGAATAATGTTCATAATGTGTTAATGCTACATGTTTGTCTCAGGCTACTTCTTGTTCTGCCATTAACTCTAAATACTTATTGAATAGTTTATATATGTAGGTAAAACTAGATGTTGAACAACCCATTAAAATACACCAGAATGCAGGAAATGGCATCTATTTTATTCAAAATTTTCTGGGAGAGGACCCCCACTGGCAACCTAGCGGGGGGGGGGGGCATTGGGGTTGCTCGCACAGGGCGCCAAATAGGCTAGGACCGCCACTGCACACAATCACAATAATCTGTGTACACACAGTTGTCTGGATAATTTCACAGCAAAAAAACACACAGACCCTGTGGTCTAAAGCATGATTTCCATCCTACCTGCTATGTTTAGTTTTTATACATAAAAACCTCAAATTAGGCAGCTTAAGGTAATTTTATTTTGAACACCACATAGGCACATTACACACATCTTGACAACTTAACATACAGTAATCTATAGCAAAGGTCCAGACAAGAAAATACTTTATGTAATGTTTGACCTTGATTTGCACTGCAAAAACGTAAAATCTTACCAAGTCTAATTTTCTAATTTCTAGTCAAAACCTCTTATCACATTTAATATAAGTCAAAATCATCTATCTAAGTAAGACATAACAACTTGTTTTGAGAGAATGCATCTTGAAAATCTTGATAAGGCAAAAAGTCTTGAAAATATCTTGTTTTGAGTCATTTCTTATTTGAAACAAGCTTTTTTGACATTTCATTAACATTTGCAGTTGTCGTGAGGTTTGTAAAACGTGAAAAATCTTGTTTCAAGATAACAAACTAACTTGAATTAAGACAAATCTGCTTCTTTGATCAGCATGCCCACTCAAAGTATTAAACATTCTATTTTTTATACAGGTTCTGTTTAATTTTGGACAGACTCCATTGTCCTATTACAATTTCTTTAAACCAATAGTTCATTAACATTTTCTACATTGTATTTTTTCCCAAGGCTGAATACTACATAAACATACCTACTGTGCAGTTTATATTAAATAGACAAATAATGCAGGTTCATTTCACATATTTATTTTAACATATAATTTAACATATAATTGATTTTAATAAAATAAATATGTGGTTAGGACAGATTAAACGGCCGTGGGGCGGCCGTGGCGTAGTGGTAATGGCAGTCGTCCCCCGATCAGAAGGTTGGAGGTTCGAATACCGGTTCCCCACACCATGTGTCGTTGTGTCCCCGGGCAAGACACTTAACCCCGAGTTGCTCCCGGTCTTTAGTGACGTGTGTGTGTGAGAGCCAAGCGGTAGCCGCTAGTGGGGAGTGCTATGTTGCTAATGCTAACTGGACATGTTGCTAAATGCTAACTGGACATTCTCCACCGGCGCCAAAAGAAAAAAAAACTGAATTCCGCTACCCTTGGCAATAAATTATTAAAAATATTGCAATAATACAATAGAGAACCCTACTTTTTTATGATTTTCTGTTGCTGTGAACATTAATACATATCTCAGTTAATAGTATTAAAACTGAATAACAATACAATTTTAAAATCAATAATGCATATACCGGTAATTGTTATTGCTGGTTTGTCTCTAAATGCATGTCTCCCATCCATTCATGTAAAGCTACTTTGAGACAGCAACAAAAATGTGTTCAGTTGTTAGCTGCAGATGTGAATCTAAATTGAACTATCAAATTTCAGATATCTAAAAAACTTCTCAATTTTCAATATTTATAAACTAAACTATTTTACTGGTTTAAAACAATATTAATGTTAAAAAATGCTTTGTTGTGGCCAGTGCAATTAAGAAAAAGCTATTGTGTGCAATGTGTGCTGAATGCATACCCAGATAGCAAAAGATATTAATTCCATGTTGAAATATGGTCATAAAAGTTGATTTTTGGTTAAGGACAATGAGTGATGATAGATCAACCACATAACAATAATCCAATTCTAGCCAAATAACCAATGCTGAAAAGATGTCATTGAATCATTGTTGTTTCATGGTCGACTGCTAATGATTGAAATGCTAGTGTCTAATCAATGTTGAATGAAGGAAACCTGGCAAAAACCATTGCAGATATGTTCCTGTTTTTGATTTTGTACATCTACCTTGTGGTGTTTTGCTAGTTTTGATACTTTGCATTTCATTTTCTATTTCTCTCCTACGTTTTTTTTTCCTGTTGTTTAAGGAAATTCTACCATTGCTGTTCATCATTCTTTAGTTTGTAGCATGTCACTTTTGTAAATGAGCCCTCGAGGCTCCTGACTAAATAAAGGTTGAATGAATGAAGGCACTCTGTTTGTGTATAGTTTGGAACGAAAGCAAGAAATTATGGAAAATGAGATGGGATAATGAGACAAAAGGGAGACATTTATATAGGATACAAAATACAGTTGATGTTAATAGACTCAGAGGAATAAATAGGAGGGAGGAGATAATTATAAATAGAATAAGAACTGGGCATAGTTTATTGAATGACACTCTTTTTAAGATGGGGAAACATCTTACTGGTTTATGTGATTGGTGTAATGCCGCAGAAACAATAGAACATGTTTTTAATAATTGTAGGAAATATGTGGGTCATAGGAGAATATTGAGAATGGAAATTGGTTGTAATAGGGAACTAAAGTTGGAAGATGTCGCTGCTCAGCTGAGTAGTGATGAGGTAGGGACTCGGTCTCATCCTGTGCGGCCACATTGCCTTTTATGCTTGGTTTAACACCACACCGGGCCATCAGCTTTCTGAAAATGTTCTTGAACTGGCTGGCACTAGGGTTGTTATTCCATCCACCTTAAAATAGACACAAGATATATAACAGTATATTACATATTCACCGATTTTTCAAACAAATAAACAAACCAAATGTATTTTCCTAAAAAAAAAAGAAAACATGGATCAACAAATTGAAAACAATACAGTTGCTGACAGTTCCGGTCACTTAGTGTTGTGTTAAAAAATAATTATGAATTGTACCAGATGCTCTGATGGAGTTAAAGAGAAGCTCCAAGTGGTCCTGGCTGAACCTGTAGGTCAGGATATATCGCTGCCCATCAAGCAGCACAGGAACCATTGACATCAATGTGTCAATATTGATGATAAATCCCAGGATAGAGAGGAATCTTAATCAAATAAAGCAAATATTGTATAATTACAAACAGGTCCCAAGAAAGAATGAGTTTAGGATCTTAACATTTACTTTTGGGGGTGGCGGTGACTAAACACAAGAGCAGGAACAGAGACATATTTTTGAATTCTTGTAGGTCAATGGTACATACCCTTTGAAGATGAGATGGAAAATTGAAAAGTGTTGGAACAACACCATCTTTTAATCTGACAGTCTGCCCTGTCCGATCAAAGTCCTCAGACCTGAAGTGATCACTGCAGAGCAGTGTCCTGTCCAGGGCAACAAAACCCTCTCTTCTCAGGGCAACTTCCCACTGCCGCCTCCTCTCTCTGGTTTTGGGAAACCTTAAAAACATGAATCTGACTCAACGAGGCTAGCCTGTATAAATAAAGGTTGAATGAATGAATGAATGAATGAATTATTTTCCACACTTCCTTTCTTTACCTTTGAATTATAGTAATGACAAGTATACACATATATCATACTTTTGGTGTGCTTGCATTCACTTTTGTTACAATAAAACAGCTATTAAAAATGGTATCAAAAAGAAACACTGAATCATAATTTATATAAAGATACTTTTACAAGCCTTATACCATACCATACCATTTTATTTATAGAGCACTTAAAACAACAACAAGGTCAACCAAAGTGCTGTAAATATATATTATGTATATAAAGGTGATTGATTGATTGATTGATTGATTGATTGATTGATTGATTGATTGATTGAAATATATATTGTGTCATTATTATGTAAATATATATTATGTATAATATTATGTCAATAATATTATCTCACATAGTCCCACTTTTCATGTGTAGCATGACCTGTAATGTGCACTGATCCAAAATATAACTATGATTATTCTAATTAAAGTAATAATACTGTCACAGAGTCTTACTGGTGAAATGTGATCCCACGGTTTCTTGTTTTGATGTTACGTCTATTGGAGCATCCATAGGCTGCACAAAAGTCAGGCATCTTGTCAAAGAGTATTTCTGTAAAACACAAAGCAGTAATTAGTTTTGAACATACCAAACCGCTTGGAAATCATGTGCAGCTTTAGTTCAGTTAAAAACAAAGAGCTCCTAGTGATCTAAGAATGCTGGGGAAATGTTTGGAATACTAGCTAGCCCTTAATCAAAGGCTCTGGTTAATAGTCTGCTAATAAATACAGTCATGATCAAGACAGTCATTTAGACAAAATATTATTTTGTTATAAAATAGTCATTGGTGTAATAAAAACAGAATTAAAATTCTCGATTCTCGATGAGTGTGACACCCAACTATAAATATGAAACACGAATAAATCGTTTTAAAAAAGACGAAACTGCTGTCTGATTACCAAAAAATCATAGCCACGTTAATAACGTTTAAAAAAAAATAAACCGTTTGTAAATCCGTCAAGATTACAGCGAGTTAAGTGTATTTTTGTTTTTTGCAAATCCCTCACCTCCATACTGTTTCCACAGCTGCAGCTAATGTTGCTGTCTGTGGCAAGATGGCCGCCGCTTGACGACGCCGTAGACTCCGCCTCAGCTTATCTAGTGTATATATATCTATGGTCCTCACCACCCCTCCTCCTCTCTTCCCCCCTCCCCTCCCTTCCCAGCTCTGGGTGAGAGCATTTTGTGGGGGTTATCACATTTTAAATAAGCTTAAATGTTGAGGACAATTGGTTGTAATTTTTCTCAGTACATTACCTTACTTGTCAGTAAATATTATTACTTACTGTTTTTGCATAACGTATAGTCACGAAAACAAGAAAGTGGAGCGGTCCACCCCCTTCTTTTTTTTTACTAGTGGTATGTCCCTACCTCACAACTCTTCCGGATTTCATCATTGTGCTGCTGGTTTGCAACGTGCGTCTGACTGAACCCTGGAATTTAATGCTACTCTGAGCACCTCTGCAGTAAGTTTGATGATATTAATTTAATCTTATCTATTTTTATTTAAAAATACCTACATTGTTTTGTACGTATGTCGCAGTTTGATATAAGTCAACTAACATAAAAATTCATGAATATTGGCGTGTACTTATTAATTTAGCTCCGTTTACAAATAGAAACTGAACCGTACAGTTTCGGTGTATGTTGTCAGACCTATAAGTGTTATTTTAATCTTGTCTACCCGGACAAATACAAACGGGCCAATCGAGCGCTGCTACTAACTGACGTTGTGCGAGTTAACCAATCAAAAGCGTACATATTGGGGGGGGTGTTCGCACAACGTGATTCAGTAACAATGCGCGATTAGTCTGTTTGTTTCGGCGGAACGCTGGTTTGGCCTACTGGTTATAGCCCAGAACAGTCACAGAAACCGTAAATTATTTAATATGTTGATGTGTTTCGAAAGTTCACAAATGTTTTTATGGTTTTCTAACCGGGCCAAACCGGCATTCCGCCAAAAACAGACCAATCGCGTGCTGTTACTGAATCACGTGGTGCGAGTCAGCAAATCAAAACCGTGCATATTGGGTGACTCATGCCAAAACAGGAAAAATTGTAATATATAATCCTTTTTCAATGTTTTATTTGTTCTTACAACCTTTTTATATTGATTCTTATCTTTTTGTAACTGTTCAGCACTTTGTTTGAAAGCGCTTTATAAATAAAATTATTATTAAAGTTTGGTTGTGCATTTTGTAAAGTCTCAGACTGAACAAACACTAACATTTCTAACCAAAATAAAATCAACATCAATTATGCGCACACACATGCTCCAAACCTTTCAAATGTATGCAAAGATGAAGTTGTATGAATGTTTGTGTTTTACAGATGGAACCACACAGATGACTAGCAATGAAGAGCAGCTTTTGAAAGGCAAGTCTGTTGGACATTCCTCACTGTGTCATTAGCAGGTTATTTTTGTTTCTCATTTAATGATTTTAACTTTTCTTCTAAAGACCTTGCCATCCACAAGATGACTTCAGTGCTCACTGAAGTACTTGTGGTGGTGAAGGATCTGTCCAGAGATGTGCAGTTCATCAAGAACGAGTTGACAGAGGGCAACATGACACAAGGTGGTATCCGGGGACCAGCCACCGCAACTTATACATTCCCTGTCCAGCTGCCAGTCACCAGTGAACAAGACTTCATGGGGTGGAGTCATTACTGATGGAAGAATCAGTTCGTCAAAAGATGGTAATTTATTTGATAGACTGAACTGCATTCATTTATTAAATGTAGACCATTTCAATGTGGTCTGGCTCATTTTTCCTCAAGGAAAAATATGTTAAGCTCTCTAGGCACTTGAGCACAAATTCTTATCTACAAGTTCAAAATGTGCCACAGAACATCTGCTATTAATGAAATGTTTTGAAATTGTTCAAATACTGTATATCAGGGATGTCCAAAGTGTGGCCCGAGGGCCATTTGTGGCCCCTGAAACGATTTTGTGTGGCCCCTGACTTCAGATCAAGAATTATACTAATTTGTTTACAATACCATTAAACTATAGTTTAATGGTATTATTATTAAGGTTTCTTTATTATTTCACACAGATACCCATCAAAACCTGAAATCACAGCAATGGCTAAAAGGATAGTATTACCCCATGCTACAGGACCAAGGAGAATTCTTGGGTAAGTGAAATGCATCCAGTTAATGACCAAAGTTTTTTTTATTTTGCACATTTTTATTGAGGATTTAAAAAATGTAATTACCGGTAATGTGTTCTTAAGGTCACTGTGTTTGCGCAACTAAACCAAAGATTGCAGAATGTGAGGTCCCCTAAAAAAACATCTCTTGAGTGGGAGACAATCAAAGTGGTAAAGCTGCAACTAACGATTCATTTCCTCAATAATAAATATGTTTATGTTTATTAAATTTGTTCATTTTTTTTACAAAAGTAACAATACAAGACAATCTCATAAATGATAATGTACAAAATATAAAAAAATGAAAGGTAGCAGAAAGAAGAATAAATCTTATTATATCTGCCCCTTACTTCCAACAATCAGATTAAACAATAATAATCAACCATGTAAACAATAATAATCTTCAACCAACTTTTTCCAACAATCAGATTAAAGGGGACCACATGTAAGTATTTAAAATTGTTATGTTATGTCTGTGTGCTATCTTGACAATATTAATTCATTTTAAAGGGGACCACATATTCAAAATTCACTTTTTAAAGGTTTTTTTACTCAACTTTGGGTATGTACTTCATAAAAAAACAGTCCTAGTGGCAAAAAAATGCACCCAGTGGTTTATTTACTCTAGTAAATTTATTTTACTGTGATAAGATACGGTCTGTTTTAAAATACTCTCGCATGTGACGTCACAAGCGAGAGGACAACCCACCCCAACCTGAGTCCAGCCCCTCACCAGCAACCCCTGGTTAGGCTCAACCCACTTCTGTATTAAACACTTGACTGTTGTTTTTCATGATTTCATCTCATCTTTTGTTTATATGTTCTTAATTTCATGTGTACAGCACTTTGTTGCAGCTGTGTTTTTTTTAAATGGCTTTATAAATAAAGTATAATTGTTATTTTTATGTTTTAGTTCAATTTTTAGTGTATTTGCGATCGCTTCCAACGCGCAGCCGGCAAAAATTAAACGAGCAGACACCCGGCGTAGGGACCGGTTGCGACGGGACCCTCTTCTGGCGGATGGAACGGAGCTTCAACTGTACAGCCTCGCAGCAGCCTCCCAGCAGCGAGGACCTTCTCCTTACGGATTAATTTACGGGAGACACTTGGTGAACTTTGTGTTGTCTTGACTGGAACAGCGATAACTCCCAAAATCGCCGCGTGCAACGAGCGGAGCTGGCGAACACCGGAAGAGGAACAAGCTAACATTAGCATCGGATTCGGGTGGTCTAATGCTAAAAGGAGCAGCAAATTGCGGCGCGCTCAGACGGGTTTCGGTAAGTTATCTTAAGCTAGCACTAACAGTAAGTCAAATGAGTAATAAAAAAAGAGCTAATTTTAAAACAACAACACATTACAGATACTGGCTGTGCAGAGGGCGTAAACAGATCGTTGAAGGGCGTGGACTTCAGAACTCAGTATCAGAAACCGGTCGTTCAAAACGAAAGTTAAAAATGGCAGAATTAAAAAGGGTATAATTGATTATCTAAGAATTATTTTGTGTATTAAAATGAATTAATATTGTCAAGATAGCACACAGACATAACATAAAAATTTTAAAGACCTATATGTGGTCTCCTTTAATACACAAAATAATTCTTAGATAATTAATTATACCCTTTTTAATTCTGCCATTTTTAACTTTCGTTTTGAACGACCGGTTTCTGATACTGAGTTCTGAAGTCCACGCCCTTCAACGATCTGTTTACGCCCTCTGAACAGCCAGTATCTGTAATGTGTTGTTGTTTTAAAATTAGCTCTTTTTTTATTACTCATTTGACTTACTGTTAGTGTTAGCTTAAGATAACTTACCGAAACCCGTCTGAGCGCGCCGCAATTTGCTGCTCCTTTTAGCATTAGACCACCCGAATCCGATGCTAATGTTAGCTTGTTCCTCTTCCGGTGTTCGCCAGCTCCGCTCGTTGCACGCAGAGATTTTGGGAGTTATCGCTGTTCCAGTCAAGACAACACAAAGTTCACCAAGTGTCTCCCGTAAATTAATCCGTAAGGAGAAGGTCCTCGCTGCTGCGAGGCTGCTGCGAGGCTGTACAGTTGAAGCTCCGCTCCATCGCGCCAGAAGAGGGTCCCGTTGCCGCCGGTCCCTACGCCGGGGGTCTGCTCGTTTAATTTTTGCCGGCTGCACGTTGGGAGCGATCGCAAATACACAAA
Organism: Garcialebias charrua; assembly: GCA_038048925.1. Taxonomy (NCBI): domain Eukaryota; kingdom Metazoa; phylum Chordata; class Actinopteri; order Cyprinodontiformes; family Rivulidae; genus Garcialebias; species Garcialebias charrua. The sequence goes on along the minus strand of JBBPBX010015356.1, from coordinate 39,872 downwards.
AAATTGAACTAAAACATAAAAATAACAATTATACTTTATTTATTTCATTTCATTTATTCATTTATATAGCACTTTACACAACCACGGTGGTGGTGACCAAAGTGCTTAACAAAAAACAGTGCAGTATGTGAACTTTACCTTGATTGTCTATTGATGATGCATTAAGTTTTGTTAAATACCTTTAGTGGATCAGAAGTTAGGGCCCAGGCAGGAGAAAGTTTACATCAGAAGGAGACTGTACCATAAAATTTCCATATGAAACGATAGTCCAGGCCATCATGTATTTTTAACAGTACATTTGCCACTTGTACTGCTTGCTACTGTGGGTACTATGAGATGAGATCCTGGCTTCACACCAAACAAAACAAGGAACCATTACCATCCTAAGAACATCGTCACTGACGCTGACTGCACGTCTGCTGTCAAACAGTGACTGATACACAACTCTTTTTACAAAATTAAACTAACAGCCACGCTGAAGTTTTTTTTAAACATCTAGATTAAGTTCCAATCCAGGGAGCGATTTTGAGAAACATGATGAATATTGTTAGAGATCTGGTGAATAAAAATTCTGCAGCAGTCGCCTGTTCAGGGCTGAGAGCAGCAGCACATTCGATTTCCCCCTTTGGGCAGCAGTACTGAGGTAACAAATGTTTGTTTTTTCACTCTAACTCTGACTGAGTGAGAAAAATGAGCAGAGATTGAGTTAAACAAAACACTATCCACCTTCTCCCTTGGAAGACTCCTCTCAACAAACAGCAGGTTAAAAAAAAGCAAGTTGCAGTTTTTTTGTGTTGTAACAATTAAACACTCGATAATAATAATAACAATAATGAATTTAATTTATAATGCACTTTTCATTAACAAAAATATCAAAGTGCTACAACGTGCAACAAAAATCAAATAAAAACAAGTGATAATTGAGTTATGGAACAAAATGGCAGAGGGAGTAGGAGTGTACTGTAGTAAGAGAGCTTGCTACAGTCGGGTTAAAAATACCCACAACTAAATCAGAACATGATAGATGAAACTAATGCCCCTTTTCCACCGCTCAGCTTGGGTTGGCTCAGATCAGCTCAGATCGGCTCAGATCGGCTCAATTCGGTTCGGCTCACATGTAGTTCTGTTTCCATAGCACTTCTGTCCCCCTTCTGTGGGCGGGGTCCAGAATCCTACTCGTCTTACCACATGGTGGCAGTAGTGTTCCCTCAAGCTATTTACTAGTAGCCACCACTAGAAGAAGAACACAATAAAGGCTTTGACAGAATGTTGTGAAAGAGATGTCATGCTATAATGAGTACCTCATGAGCTGTAATCTTTAAACCCAATTCATAATCCTACCTTGTTGCCTTCTTTAAACCCATGTATTTTCCAATTTAGTATTTTTACAATAAAGATGTATTAAAAACATATTTTATTATTTAGTTATGCACAAGGTGCTTGATAAAGTTGCAAAACCATATTTGTCTGAGCTGCTTCAACCTTCCTGCCCTCCCCGATCTCAGATCAGCTGAGCAGTTGCTGCTGACAGTCCTCAAAACTAGGCTGAAGCTCAGAGGTGACAGAGCGTTTGGCGTTGTTGCTCCCAGGCTGTGGAAGTGTTCAGTGTCAGACAGACCTCCTCTCTTCATGTTTTTAAATCTCTTTTAAAAACACACTTTTATTCCTTGGCTTTTAACACGTGATCTTATCTTTTATGGCATGTTAACACACCTGCAGTAAGACTGGTATGTATTTATTTATTTTTGTATGCTTTTTATAGTTTTTAATTAACTCGTCTTTTATGTCATTGTACAGCACTTTGGTTGACCCTGTGGTTTTTAAAATGTGCTTTGCAAATAAAGATGATTGATTTAAAACATCACACTGTGTTCACTCTCCACCTCTGTTACAAATCTTGGAATAAAAATGGACTCTCATCTTACATTTGAAAATCACATTAAGCATCTGTTTAAAACCTGCTTCTTCCATCTTCGAAACATCTCCAGACTTCGCCCATCTCTGACTTTTCCTGATGCTGAGAAACTCGTCCATGCCTTTGTCTCCTCCAGGCTCGACTACTGCAACTCCCTGTTTATTGGTATCCCTGGCAAAAACCTTCAGAAACTTCAATACATTCAAAACAGTGCAGCAAGGATTCTGTTGAGAGTTCGTAAATTTGAACATATTACACCCATTCTCCATAACCTCCATTGGCTTCCTGTCACCTACAGAATTCAGTACAAAACTGCTCTCATTACCCATCAATGCTTGCACGGCACTTCACCTGACTATCTAAAGGACATTCTTGCACCATATTCATCCACCCGGTCTCTACGATCACAGAACAGTAATTTACTTCATATTCCTCGGACCAAATTGAGGACCATGGGAGACCGAGCATTCTGTGTGGCTGCCCCCCGCCTGTGGAACTCCCTCCCTGACGACCTGAGAGCTCCACAGTCACTGGTTGACTTTAAAAGCAGCATAAAGACCTTTCTTTTTAAGCAAGCCTATTCTGCCTCCACATGATTTTATCTTTGATCTTAGCTGATATCATTATTGATTTTACTTGATTTTATCACTTGTTTTATTTTATTTATTTTTTAAGCAAGCCTAATCTGCATCCACATGATTTTATCTTTGATCTTAGTCGATATTATTATTGATTTTATTTGATTTTATCACTTGTTTTATTTTGATCTTTGCTTTGTTACACTTTGTAGCACTTTGAGATTTTTATTAATGAAAAGTGCATTATAAATGGAATTCATTATTATTATTATTATTATCTTTGAAACTGCCAATGTCTCCCTGGTAAAGCTGCTTCTGGGCGCAGATGATGGATGGATGGATGGATGGTCTGTGAACACCTTGAGGAGCTGAAGGGGTGGATGTTGATGCCTGTGTCTCCCTGGTAAAGTTGCTGCTGGGCGCAGATGATGGATGGATGGATGGTCTGTGAACACCTTGAGGAGCTGAAGGCGGTGGATGTTGATGCCTGTGTCTCCCTGGTAAAGTTGCTGCTGGGCGCAGATGATGGATGGATGATGGATGGGTAGATGGATGGTCTGTGAACTTTAACTTTAAACTGTCCAAAGGACTTTGGCCACTTTGAATTTTTGACTGTTTTTGTCTGACTTCATCCTAGAACCAAATAATTTATAACGTAATAACAGTTGAGCAGATTCTAATAATCTTTATCTTATAATTCTTTAAAGGTCAAATGCAAATGGAAAGTTCTCTCAACTTCCAGTATGGATTCAAACACTACAGGTAGTCCCCGATTTACGAGCGCTCTGATCTACGAGGTTCTGGACTTACGAGCTGGCGAATTATTGGAAAAAACGCAAAAAATACTGAGTTTTCCTGTGTTTTTTCACCACAGTTCGTTAGCTAAACATGTGGACACACGTTTCCGATCATTTTTATGCACTCATAAGCAGTTTTTCGATGAAAAACGAGTGTTCGTAGTCGCGCTAGCAAAACCGTTCCAATTTACGAGCGAAATTCCGGACTTACGAGAAGCGTGGCGGCCGTTCCAAATTACGAGATTTCCGGTTTACGAGCGCCTCGTTGTAACGGATCTCGCTCGTAAATCGGGGACTACCTGTACACACTTCACATTGTAAAATAAGTTTAGGAAATTGAATGTTCCAGGACACCACTTAAGAAAATATAACGTTTAATAGGAAAAGTTTGAAGTGACAAACAGAAGTAACAAATTTCCATCTGGTGTCTCACGGCTTCCTCCAGAAGACGACACAGGTTGTTCAATTCTGGTGATTTTCTTCTGTTGACTGTAAAAGAAAAATGTGGTTAATTTAGTCCAGAAACTGTTTTTTTTTTAACTAACAGAATTTAATCACAGGATGTTCATGTACTAACTATAACCTGTTGGAGTTATTTGAATTAATATTCAATGTTTTATAGACATAAATGTGTCAAGCTAGCTTCTATTTTTTTCTCCCTAGTACTTTGTAACACATATCATCAATTACCTCAAATACCACACGGCAGATATTTTTCAAACTAACACTGTGTAATCACAAGATGTTCAAGTACTGACTATAACCTGTTGGAGTTATTTGAATTAATATTCAATGTTTTATAGACATAAATGTGTCAAGCTAGCTTCTATTTTTTTCCCTAGTACTTTGTAACACATATCATCAATTACCTTAAATACCACACGGCAGATATTTTTCAAACTAACAAAGTGTAATCACAAGATGTTCATGTTCTGACTGTAACCTGTTGGAGTTATTTGAATTGATATTCAATGTTTTATAGACATAAATGTGTCAAGCTAGCTACTATTTTTTTCTCTCTAGTACTTTGTAACACATATCATCAAATACCTCAAATACCACACCACTGATATTATCCAAACTAACACAATGTAATCACAAGATGTTCATGTACTGACTATAACCTGTTGGAGTTATTTGAATTTATATTCGATTTTTATAATTTATTTTCATAGTGCACGCACAGGTTTGGAAGAAGTCAAAGCGAACCTACTTTAAATGTAGCAGATTTGACCACTACGTGACATTATTAAAGAGCGGTTCAGCTCAGGAACCCTCGTGGTATAAAGTCAGCTATGAAATATATTTTTATATCTGTTCATTGAGCTACATTTTAAAGACATAAAGCCGCCCGCGCGCGTTGCTCGTGGCGATCCTACTTTTTAAAATCCTGCAGTTTTGAGCAGTACGTGATTTTATTAAGGACACGTTCAGCTGAAGACCCATCTTTGCTATAATTTTAAAAACAAATAATTGTTTTTACCGTGTTATTCATGTAAAGTCCTTCCGTGTTCGTTCCCTCGCTTCCGTGAAAACAGCTCGAGTCCACACAGAATTCTCCTTCCGGCGCGGGTGAGCACGGGTTGTCACCCCTCTGAAACCACACCAAAAATCTGGCGCGGCGCAGCTCGGAATATCTGGTGGAGATGGCGTACAGTGGGTGTCTGCGACGCACATATTACGTAATATCCGACCAGCGCCGACCGGTGGAAAAGGGACATAAGGCATGAGTGGGTTAAACAAGAAAAGAAGCAAGAAAAACTATAATAAGCAAAAAGGAGCTGAAAAGAGGCTGGTAACGGAAGAAATCTCAGAACACGAAGCTAGCGAGCAAGAAGCTAGCGAGCACGAAGCTAGTGAGCACGAAGGTAGTGAGCACGAAGCTAATAAGCACGAAGCTAAAAAACACGAAGCTAAAGAACACAAAAAAGACCTGACAGGGACAATGAAAGAACACGAGGACACGGGAACGTTGCAAGATGGGTTCACAGCTATTAGGAGTGACATTAAAAGGTTCCAGTAGGAGCTGTGCAAGGAGCTAGCGGAATGGAAAACGGATGCTAATGAGGGTGGTGGAACAAACACAGCGAATGCAGCAAAAACTTACCGATCTCGAAGGGAGATCAAGGAGAAACAATATTCGAATCTTCGGCTTGCCGGAGGAGGTGGAAGGGAGCTCCACAGCCACATTCCTGGAGAAACTTTTCAAGACGGAGCTCGAACTTCCAGAGGGGACCAGTCTCCAGATTCAACGAGCCCACAGAGCCGGCTTCAACCCAAAACCAAGCCCAAACGCAGCACTGAGGTCAGTCGTGGTTAATTTCTTACAATTTGAGACAAAAGAAATGATCCTGAAGAAAGCCTGGCAGAAAAAGGTCCAAGTGTTGGGAAAACGAATCTACTTTGATCATGACTACCCGACCAAGATCGTCCAAAAACGAAAGGCATATATTGACATTAAAAATATATTGGAGGAGAAAGGAATACGCTTCCAAACACCACTCGCTAAAATAAGGATTCATTGGGAGAACGGAACAAAGACGTATGACAGCGCCAGGTTAGCAGCACAAGACATGAAAGAAAGGGGCTACACTGTTGCTGAGCCAGGAGGAGATGCTGCGGCACCGGAGGAGAAACAACGAGGAGCAGACGAGGCACGAGGAGCAGCAGGGTGGCAGCGAGTGAAGGGGAAAGAACGAGGAGCGGCGCACCGAGCAAAAGAAAAACTACGAAGTTTCCAATGGAAATCTTAAAACGATGTGCTCCTAGGAAAAGTTGACACTGCGGGAAAAGAGGTATGGACACAAAAAAATGGATCACGTCATTGAACAGAATATTCTACCATAACCATGCTGTGGGGAAAAAAACTGACAAGAAGAGACCTGCAGGGGGAAGGCTGGGAGTTATTCAAGCTTCTTTTTTACTTTATTTTACAAGATTTAATTAGAACCGACTGAGTGAGAGTGGGATGTTAAAGTTGGACATGTCTAGATGGAGTGGTACCCCACAAGATGGGAGTAGTACTAGATCTAGGGAGAGGCCCTCAGTAGAGGTGAGGATTTCCTCTCCGCCCACCAACAGGGACCTGGGGAAGAGGGATCCCCCATGTTTGAAAGTTCATTGTGTGTTTGGTCAGCAAAAGTTCATGCTGGCTTTGTTTTGTTTTGAATTGCTTGGGTGCATATCTGAAGGGACTGGTAAAGTGTAGTTATGACTGAAATCAAGATAATGTCACTGAATGTGAATGGTCTGAATAATCCGAGTAAAAAAGAAAGGGTGATGACCAAATTAAAAAAAAAAAAGCACAAATTATATTCCTACAAGAGACTCATTTCTTCTTCCGGCTCTCGACAAAGCAAGTCGCATATCTTTTTGCTCCTACCCTCCCTAAGTTTTCCTCCTCCCTGCTTGCTTTTTGTCTCGTCCGTGACTCTTCAGCGCTCACTCGAACCAATTTGCGATGGATTTAATAAATTGGGCTGTTTCATCTATAGATAAGATTTTTTCCACGAAGCGGACCGGGCCAGGAGAAGCGGCCTGCCCCTCTGACACGCACGCTGTCGGATACATGATGGACTCCTGGGGACAGTGGCAACCCATGTGTTTGACCGTCCTGTCTGTCGAAGACGTGGAAGATTTGTGGATTATTGGGATATTGGTGGCAGCTGCTCTGTTTTTTGGCGTGAGCGGAGCTGTCTGTTACTGGAAGATCAGGAAGACTTCGGCAGCTATCGGCGCACTGGCCAAACTTCCTGATCAGCAAGAGTCTCTGATCCGGGCTGTGAGCTCCTCAACCCAGCTGTTGTACGAGCTGAACCGCACAATGGGAGCGGTAGACCACCGTGGACCTGCGGTGCGCTTTGGAACTCGTTTACAGCCGCCCGGCATTAATCAGGGCACGGATGGGGGTTCGTAGCTTCGGAAACTCATTTGATTCGGCGATTTTGGACCTGAACAGCACCTGGACTCTGGAAGGCTGCAGTCAAAAAGAACACTGTGGCCTGGATTGAAGATAAACAATAACTATCTAATCTAGTTTCTGCTCGACCTTGGAAAAGAAGAAGGCTGTTTGCTAGGAACTATTCTCCTGGAGTGAAGCTGAGAGACACTGCTGACCCCCCCTCCCTCCCCAGAGGTCTCTGGGAGTGCGCTCGGAGGCGCCAAGAATAACAACTGAACTGTGTTATCTGAGTGTTGCTCACAGACTCTTTTGATCTCCTTGCATGTCGTCAAATCTGCAACAATGTCTTGTCTGGTTGTGCTTATTGCTGATAGAGTTTTTGGGACTTTATCATAGAGTGTCTTAAGGCAATCTTTGATAGATTCTTTTTTTGAATATCACAAATGATACCTATTGTGTTTTTCCCTTTTCCATATCTGTTTGACCTTCATCCGGAGACGGATGAGCGCGGCCGCGCAGAAGAACATGTAATGTGTTTGGAAATGCAGCAGCTTGCATACTCTTTCCTCTCTGGACGACTGTGCTACATAATCACGTTGTATTAATTAACTGGTGCAATGTTAATAAATAAATCTCTTATCTCTCTCTTATCTCTTATCTCTCTTATTTATCCAAAACAACACATGAAACATTAAAAAAGTATGGCTACAGGAATTTATATTACAGCTCATATAAAGAGGGATGTAGAAGAGGAGTTGCTATATTCATCTCAAACACAATACAATTTGACTATAAAAAAGAAGTAAAAGATAACGAAGGAAGATGTATCACATTAAAAGGCAGAATAGAAAATGAACTAATAACCTTGGTTAATGTATACGCACCCCCTGAGAGTAATAAAAACTTCTTTAAAAACCTATTTGATTTAATAGCAGTTGAAACAGAAGGAATTGTAATCTGCGCCGGTGACCTGAACGTGGTTTTGAACCATAGCATGGACACAACGAGCCACAAAAAAAGCAAAATGCAGTTGTCAAAATTCATAAAAGTTTCATTGGAAGAAATGGGAATGACAGATGTATGGAGAAGCTTACATCCATTAAGAAAAGATTTTACGTAGGGATGCACCGATAAATCGGCCGGCCGATCGATCGGCTCCAATTTCCTTAATTTGGGGAGATCGGTGATCGGCCGATCTTTAAATGAGAAGCCGATTTTATCTACCGATTTTATCTGCCTCAGCAAAGGTTGGAAAATCCTGAAAATGTAGGGTGCATTTTGACCTTTTAACACCTGAAAATCAGTATCGGCCAAAATCGGAATCGGCAGGTCAGACTTTCTAAAAATCGGTAATCGGTGATCGGCCAGAAAATTGAAATCGGTGCACCCCTAATTTTACGCATTACTCAGCTGCTCATGGAGTACATTCTAGAATAGACTATTTTTTAACAAAGGTAGATGACAAACACAGAGTGAAGGAATGCAGGATAGGGGCGGCAGATGTTTATGATCATAACCCAATTTATTTAGAGGTCCGTTTGGGTAACAGGAAGCGAAATACGGTGTGGAGACTGAACGTGGGAATATTAAACAGTGAACAGCAGAAAGAGAAGATAAAAGCAGAAATAATTCAGAGTCAGATAATCTTTATTGTCATTTGCACCGCATGTGGTACATGTGATGAAATGAGATTATGTACACAGGGTCCCAGTTACATCCAACAACAAAATGTAAGAGAAAAACAGTAATAACATCTAGGATTAACTAAGAAAAACATCAACTAGAAATACACTAAGCCCTAATGTAATAGAAAAACATCATTATAAACAGCAGCACGAACATGAGTCTGTATGAGCAGATGGTCACAGATGAACACAGCAACAAGAAAACAGATCAGCATCAGCATGATGTGATATTTTGCAGTGATTATTCTTATTATTTATTTATTCATGAGTCTAACAGCCTCAGGGTAGAAGCTGTTCCTCAGTCTAGTGGTTCTACATTTGATGCTCCTCAACCTCCGTCCTGAGGGGAGTGGGGCAAAGAGTGAGTGTGCTGGGTGAGTGGGGTCTTTCATGATGCAGGTGGCTCTTTTCCTGCATCTGGAGGTGTAAATGTCTGTGATAGTGGGGAGACTGACTCCAACAGACTTCTGTGCAGCCTTCACCACTCTCTGTAGAGCTTTCCTCTCTACAGAGCAATATAATGAGGAAAACAACAACGGAACGGTAGACCCGACAATAATATGGGATGCCTTGAAGGCAGTCATCAGGGGAAAGCTAATAGCGGCAACTGCGCTGGATAAAAAACTTAAATTACAGACATACAGGGCAAATACGGTAAGACTTAGGGAACTAGAACAAGAATACCAGCAAACAAAAGACCCAACAATATATCAAGAAACCAAGGTGGTAAAAGACAAAATAAACGATATACTAACAGGAGAGAATGAAAAAAAGAAGTACCGTATTTTCTGGTGTATAGGTCGCACCAGTGTATAGGTCGCATTGTCCATTTATCACCAATAGATCGGAAAAATCCCTAGATAGGTCGCACCGGAGTATAGGTCGCACCTACGTTTAGCTCCGCTGCAAATGTCTGCCACAGGAGCGCACAGCAAGGCTTTTAAAAAGATTAACACTTAAAAACAATTATTTGTTTGCTAAAAATTATAGCAAATATGTGTCTGAGCTGAACTTTTCCTTAATAAATGAACGTAATTGTGAAATGAGCTGGATTTAAACATTTGTTTTGCCGAAAGTGATAACAAGCCATATATAGGTCGCACCTGTGTATAGGTCGCAGGCCTTGAAATACCCATAAAAGGTGCGACCTATACACCGGAAAATACGGTACATTTCTGAAACAAAGTTATTATGAAGCAGGTTCAAGGGCAGCTAAACTGTTAGCTAAACGGATACATAAACAGCAAACACTCAATTCGATATATAAAATTAAAAACCCATATACAGGAGAACTAACGGATAATCCAGAAAAAATTGAGGATATTTTCCGAGAGTTTTATGAAAAACTATATACACAGCCTGAATTCCCACATGAAGAGGAAATGAGAACATTTTTAAATGCATTAGATCTTCCAACAATTGGCAAATTACAAAATGAGACACTGACAGCAGCAATCACAAAAGAGGAAGTGAAAGAGGCAATAAATACATTAAGAAATAAGTCACCTGGCAACGATGGATACCCGGCAGAGCGGTATAAGATGTTTAGAGAGGAATTGACACCAACACTTACAGCTTCATTCAATTGGACACTGAATAACAATAAAATCCCTCCGTCTTGGAGAGAAGCAATTATATCGGTCATACCAAAACCAGGGAAAGATAAAGAACACTAGACCAATCTCAGTATTAAATGTAGACTACAAAATATACACATCCATAATTGCTAATAGATTAAATAACTTTATAACAGATCTGATAGAGGAAGACCAAACAGGATTCAGAGAGTCAGAGTCAGAGAGAATTTATTGTCATTTGCACCGCATGTAGTACATGTGTTGAAAACGAGATTATGTACACAGGGTCCCAGTTACATCCAACAACAAATGCAAGAGAAAAACAATAATAACATCTAGGATTAACTAAGAGAGACATCAGCTAGTAATACACTAAGCCCTAATGTAGTAGAAAAACATCATTATAAACAGCAGCACGAACATGAGCAGATGGTCACAGATGAACGCAGATAGTCACAGATGAACGCAGCAACAAGAAACAGATCAGTATCAACATGATGTGACATTTTGCAGTGTTTATTCTTATTATTTATTTATTCATGAGTCTGACAGCCTCAGGGTAGAAGCTGTTCCTCAGTCTAGTGGTTCTACATTTGATGCTCCTCAACCTCCGTCCCGAGGGGAGTGGTGCAAAGAGTGAGTGAGCTGGGTGAGTGAGGTCTTTCATGATGCAGGTGGCTCTTTTTCTGCATCTCGAGGTGTAAATGTCATGTCATGAGAGGATGTCAAACACATGATAATATCAGAAGAGTACTACACATAGTTGATCAAGCACAGCAGAAAAAGCAAAGTACCGTATTAGTAAGTGTTGACGCAGAAAAAGCATTTGATTTAGTAAATTGGGAATTTCTATATAAAACGCTACAACGATTTGGATTCAGTAGTAAATCAATACAGTGTATAAAGACATTATATCAATACCCCACAGCGAGGATTAAAATAAATGGAAGTCTAACCGACAAATTCAACATACAAAGATCAACCAGGCAGGGATGCAGTCTATCACCTACATTGTTTGCCCTCTTTATAGAGCCTCTGGCACAAGCGATACGACAAGAAGAAAAAATTAAGGGAGTTACAATAAAGGGAGAAGAACACAAGATAGGGCTTTTTGCAGACGATATAATAACTTTCCTCGAACAGCCAAATGAATCGATACCAGAGCTGATGAATCTCTTTGGAAAGTACGGTAACCTTTCGGGATATAAAATAAATATAACCAAAACACAAATTCTAACATTTAATTATAGTCCGACAAAAGAAATACAGGAATCATTGCCCATTAAATGGAATATGAAAGAGATTAAATATCTAGGGGTTAACATTACTAAAGAGTTATCTTCACTGTATAAAGCAAATTATGATAAAATAAGCCAGGAGATACAAAAAGATATATATAGATGGACTACTTTACCCCTAGATTTGAATTCAAGAATTGAAGCTATTAAAATGAATGTGCAAGCAAAACTTTTATACTTGTTCCAGGCACTACCAATAGAGATTCCTCAAAATCAATTTGTGACATGGGACAAGATGATATCTAGATTCATTTGGGGTGGAAAAAAACCTAGAGTTAAATATGAAACTCTTCAGCTGCCAAAGGACAAAGGAGGTATGGGTTTACCAAATTTAAGAGAGTACTTTTGTGCAGCCCAACTCAGACATGTTATATGCTGGTGCACACCAGATTACATGGCCAAGTGGAAAGAAATAGAGAAGGAATTTGGAGGATACCCAATTCAAAGCGTTATCGGGGACAAGATATACGGTATATGAGAAAATCAAGAAATATATGGATCCGATTACAATCTTTACAATGGATATATGGTTTAAAACACTGAAAAAATACAAGATTAATAACGAAATGAAGATGCTCAGGTGGGTAGCGTATGATAGCGGTTTCAAACCAGTAGTATATGATAAAGGGTTTAAACAATGGATCAACAAGGGAGTCACAGGATGGTACACACTTCAGAAAGATGGGGAGCTTGAGAGTTTTCAAAAACTGAAGGAGAAGTATACCGTAATTTAGATAACCACGAATTTTACAGGTACCTACAGTTAAGAGATTATTATAGAACAGAAATCAGGTGGGATCCCTCTGTTGAAGTGAATGGCTTGATGCAAATTGTGATAAATTCATTTAGTGGAACAAAAATTAAAATCATCTCTACTTTATTTTAAAAACTGAGGATGAATAAGCATTCAACTAAGTATATTAAAGAGAAATGGGAATCAGAACTTAATGTGATAATTTCAGATGAAGATTGGCTAGACATGTGGAAAATGCATCAGACATCTACCAATTCACGGATATGGAGGGAATTCACATGGAAAAATCTAATAAGATTTTTCATTACACCTAAAGTCAAAAATGCATATAGTGACACCCATCTGGGGTGCTGGAGAAATTGTGGATCTTTGAATGCCGATCATGCACACATATTTTGGAACTGTTCTAAAATTGTTCAATTTTGGGAAAATGTACATGAAACGCTAAATAAGATTTTGGGATATGATATTCCCTTGAGTAGTGGGGTACTATATCTGTGCAATTTTCGTGGTACCAATATAAGGGGAAAGGACAAGTATCTGATCAAGATAATGTTAATAGCCTGTAAGAAAGCTATTACGAGGAACTGGGGAAAGACTGACACCCCGAGCCAAGAACAATGGACTGGCATAATAGAAGAAATCTACATTATGGAGAAACTGACGCATCGACTGAGACTTCAACAGACACAAATGGACAAAAAATGGAAGAAATGGACAATATTTAAAGGCGAGAGATAGTGACAACAAATAGAGAATAATCTAACTACTGTATACCAGATAAGTCAAAAGTTGATTAGAATAACGACACCCAAGCAAAAGTTCTGTATATAGTGATGTTCAGTGTGTAATGTTCATGTATGTAAAAAATGTGAAAAATTCCAATAAACAAAAAATGTAAAAAAAAAAAAACCACACATCCTTCCATCCACTAAATTAAAAAAAGGTAGACAGAGAACATGGATATCCTGAATAAACTAGACCTAATAAATGGACTTAATCACATCAACCATTCATCTGTTGAGTTGTAGGAGGTTACCTTGTCCTTGAAGTCAGTATGGTTCTGAAGAATAGCCCGTTGATAAGTCCCTGTTCGAACATAGTCTTGCATCATGTTTTGTTGCTGGGAGAGGTAGCCGTAAAACTGTTGGAATAACAAACAGGTTAAAAAAAAAAGACCCAAAAAAACCAGCTATACGAAAATATTAACTTCTGTATATCCTGATGCCTGCTCAATAATCCAGGTAGCAGAATCTAACAAAGTTGACTCAGGTCCTCTGGCCGTAATCTTCTTTTTTGAAAATTTTTTCTGTCTTTTATTCAAAAGACTTCTTCAGTCTGAAAAGCTGGAGCTGTTAAAAATAGTCTTATAAATGGCATCTAATCATAGTGGATCAGTTTGCTGGTGACAGCCATAACTAGTTGTTCACATGCAAAGGGAGGACCATCAGTCCAACAATTGATTGTTAAGGCTCCAGCATACTCGAGCGAACCTCAGTCCATGGATGTCCGCGCATACTAGATTACTAGAACTCTGCCGCGCGCTTTTTGACCAACACACGAAAATATGACCACATCACTCCTGTCCTGTCCTCTCTACACTGGCTCCCGGTTCAGTTCAGGATACAGTTCAAGCTGCTCCTGTTTGTTTTCAAAGCTCTGAATGGACTTGCTCCTCTGTACATCTCAGAACTTTTGAAAGCCCATCAGCCCGGCAGAGATTTACGATCTGCCAGTCAACACCTGCTGGAGGTGCCTCGCTCAAGGTACAAACAATGGGGAGACCGGTCATTTTCTGTTGCCGGCCCAAAAGCCTGGAACAGTCTCCCCCTTGAGCTGCGTGCCACCTCTGATCTGACTCTGTTCAAAACCAGACTGAAGACCCACTTGTTCAAAAAAGCTTTCAGTGTGTAACTTTTATTACTTTTGGTATTTTAGTATGTAGCATTTTTTATTTCCATTGCCTTTTTATTTCCACTAGTTCAAATAAGCTTCCAGTGTGTAACTTTTATTACTTTTGGTATTTTAATATGTAACATTTTTTATTTACATTGCCTTTTTATTTCCTCTTGTTCAAAAAAAACTCTCAGTGTGTAACTTTTATTATTTGTGTTATTTTAGTGTTATTTTAGTATGTAGCATTTTTTATTTCCATTGCCTTCTTTTATTGCTGTTGTTTCTTATTCTATTTTCATTGATTTATTGTTCCAGTTTATTCATCTTTTTATCCTGTTAAGCACCTTGGTCAATGCAAGGCATTGTAGGAAGGTGCTATACAAATAAAGTTTATTATTATTATTATTATTATTATTATAGATTAGACTCAACGCGGAAGCACTCAATGCAAGTCCGTGCAAAGATCAATTTTTACGACCGCATACGTGTACTTGGTGTTGCACAATAAACTGCCTGGCGACAGACTGTTTTGTATGTGACACCAATGTATTAAATGTCCCTTCATCCCTGGTCTGGTTTAATGGCTTTTTCCTTTGTTTTTGTGGCAGGATTCCACCTGTTGCCAAGATAATTGCTTGCTCAGCCAACAACACTAGGGGGCACTCATTATAAAAGCGCAGGTAGGCTGCGTACGGCTTTGGTGGACTGATACGTCACTCAGCGATTCCAAGATGCTCGCAGCTCGTTTACAGATGCGTCACACCGCGCTTCCATGTTACATTTGCAGTTTGCCGAGTACATGTGAGGTTGGCTTCCTGCACACCTACAACAGCTCTGATTATGTAGTTTACTGTATATACTTTCATGCCAGCAGATAAGTGTCAGCACATTCGCAACCTCGTCTGATGGTGGGTGAAGTGGTTCCTGCTGCCACAGTGTTTCTGTGAGTGTTCCTGTTTGTGCGGGAGCGAGGAGAGAGCTTGGCCTGATCGGTGGGTGGAATCAGTCAGGAGCCTTTTTTTTATTTTTTTTTATATGATTTATTTTGATTTTTAACACAACAATGAACACCATAACAAACGGATACATTCAGATATTAACATGGAAAAGTAATTAAAATAATCAACACAAACCAATTTAAAAAATGAATAAATAAATAAAATTTTAAAAATAATAAAACGGGACAACTACCGTAGATGGCTTAATATATTATGTGCTACAATAACTGTTATGCGAGTTAGGTAAAGAGTGTGTGTCATTGTAACTAGGGAAGACGGGGAGCACCATTCATGGGTTCACATTGAGCGTCAAAGACATAGCATGATGCAAAAGTGGTGACAATATTCTTGACAATGTAGTTTCAGAGCCTTTAAGAGAATACCTATTTTTTTCTAATTTCATAAAATAAAGGGCATCTTTTATCCAAAGAGAATGTGTGGAAGGGAGAGGATTCTTCCAGTGCATCAGTATAATACATCTAGCTAGCAGTGTGAGTAACGCCACAAGATCAGGGGTGACAGTAGGGCTGGGCCATTTCATATCGTTCACGATAATACCGGTAAAAAAAACTTGCCCGGGCAAAAAAATGATATCATAATATGCTAATTTCATGACGTAATACTTCAGGGTGCCCGGTCCCCTTAATAACCGAGCGCACCCAACGACCAAACCGAACTGCGCACCCCACCTTCACTTGTCGGTACTGGTATAACGCTAATTAGTTGTGTGCAATACTAGCTAGCTAAAATGCTAAAAACAAACAACGGGGTTTTATTTACCGTAGTTGTTTTGGGAAACTACACCTTCACTTTACTGTAGTTTTTGTGGTAGTTTTTGTTCATCTATATTTTGTGCAGACTTTTTCAATCTAAATAACAGAAGGATCATTTAAAATATATATATACTAGGAGACTGAATACTTTACTAAATAAAGTAAGTTCAGTAAAATTACCCTTTGTTTTTTAAAATTTTATATAATACTGCAAAGCAACATGTTAAGTTAATTTTGTCAAATAAATAACTATGATTTATTTTACAAAAGCTAAGTCTGGTCCTCTGGACATTCAAAAAAACAAAACAAAAACGTAGAAACGTTTCGCCTTTCGTCCGAAAGACTTCCTCAAGTCTGAGATGCTGTATTCAGCTCAGACCCTGTTTACACGGACACGGTGGGGGGAAACGGAGGTTTTGGGTATGTTAATTAGAGGAAAAGATCTGCGTTGACACGAGCAAATTCTGTCTTTACATGGATCCGCTTGAATCGCTCCTTCCCCCCCCATGAATCTGCTTTAGTTACCATGCTGGGTCATTAGTTGGCGCTGTGAATTTTTGCACCTTCACCTAATGCGCATGCGTATTTCCTCTCAGTCTGCTGCTTTCTTCTGGGATAAAAGCTAACAACAACTTAACAAGTTAAAGCTGGATTTTGGATAAGAGTCGACAGATTTGACGCCAAGTGGGACCCGCTTCATCTAACAAGCTGCACACCAGTCACTGAGTGGACCAGAACTCAGAGCAGCAGAGTCCAGTTCATTAACGTAGTTAACAGTTCAGTTAACGTGTTTTAATAGTACCCCTGATGCATGCTCAATAATCCAGGTAGAAAAATCTAAAAAAGCATAGTCTGGTCCTCTGGACATTCAAAAAACAAAACAAAGCAAAAAAAATTGTAGAAACGTTTCGTCTTTTGTCCGAAAGACTTCCTCAGTCTGAGGTGCTGTATTCAGCTCAGTCTTATAAATAGCACCCTCTCACAGTGGATCAACCAGTTGGCTGATGACAGCCGAAACCAGCTGCTCACATGATCAAGGAGGACCATCAGCCTAACGATGGATCATTAGCACCCTGATGGTTGTTTGCTATTCACAGAGGGCTGAGTGATACTAGCAATAACAGCATTGTAAGAGGGGGACAGTTGAACCCGGAGGCCTCCACCTCTGTTTAATGATGGACGGTTTCTTTTCACAAAGATGGCCTCCTTTACTCCTCTCTCAAACCATTGTTCCTCTCTATCAAGGATGTGAACATCTTCATCCCTGAAAGAGTGACCTCTGACCTGGAGATGAGTGTAGACTGCAGAGTCCTGACCTGATGATGTTGATCTTCTGTGCTGGGCCATCCTTTTGGCCAGTGGCTGTTTAGTTTCCCCGATATAAGACTGGAGTGTTTTAATAGTGTTCAGTTAAATTATCAGTGTTTGTGTGACATACAGTTTGTGGTGTTTAATAAATAAATAATAAACCTGGTGTCTTCATTTTCAACTTTAAGAACACGCAGCACGTTACGCATCATTTAAATGACGTAACGAGTCCAGATAGATTAATTTAGCTCCGTAAACTTTATATATCTCCCACGCAAACATAAATATTGTTTATTATTGTTAAACTGTTATTATTTAGCACATATGTTATTGTGCAGCGTGACGCGTGAAATGTCCGCCTGCCTGTTCACCTGGCTGTCCGCGCGTGCGTGCATGTAGGTCAAACAAAAGCTCAGCGGGAGATGTTTATGTTATCAACGGGGGTCAGCAAAAAACCTCCACTGTGAGAGTGGATTCAGAAACCTCCGGATTCAAAGAGGAGGGCTACTGGTGTCGTGTAAATGATGAGCAGAGAGAAAGGAGCGGTTTCACTCAAATACGTGCCGTGTAAACAGCCCCTCAGTCTGAGGCCCTGTTTACACGGACACTGTGTGGGGGAAACGGATGTTTTGGGTATGTTAATTAGGTGAAAAGTTTTGCGTTGACACTGTCGAATTCTATGGATACGACTCTCTCCCCCTCCACCCCCCGTCCTCATGATTTCACTGTAGTTACCATGCTGGGCCTTTAGATGGCGCTGTGATTTTTGGAACCTTCACTACTGCGCATGCGTGCAGCCTGAGGTAAACAGCTGCCTCGTCTGTTTTCCTCTCTGGCTAAAATCAGCTAACAACAAGTTAAAGCTGGAATTTGGATAAGAGTCAACAGATTTGACACCAAGTGGGACCTCTTCATCTACGGTACACTCCAGACGCTGAGTGGACTGTGGACCAGAACCGGACAAACAGCTGACTTACAGCAGGTAAATCAACGTTCTTAATATAATGTTTGCTTGTGTTTACTTTGATCACACAACAACTGAGTTTTTATTTATTTATTTATTTCTGCCAGGTGGAGAAGCTGTCGTTCCAACAGGCTGATGGTTCTGAGGTTCTGATGGGTCCAGATGAACACACAGCAAGAGTCCAGTTCATTAACGTAGTTACAGTTCGGTTCACGTGTTTTAATAGTGTGTTCAGTTTAATTCTCAGTGTTTGTGTTGTAAACTTTGTGGTGCTGAATAAATAAATAAATAAAAAATAAACCTGGTGTCTTCATTTTCACAGCACGTTACGCACTGTTTAAAAAATGTAACGAGTCCAGATAGATACTGTAGTTCAGATAAATTTACATCTCCCACGCCAACATAAATACTGTTTATTATTGTTAAACTGTTATATTTTGCAGCGTGACACGTGAAATGTCAGACTGTCCGCGCATGCGGGCTGCGCGCATGTGGTTGACACAAAAGCTCCACGGGAGATGTTTACATTATCAGCGGGGGGTCAGCGAAAAACTTCCACCTTGAGAGCAGGGTCAGAAAAGTATCGGAGTCAAAGAGGGGGGCCAGCAGCGTCGTGTAGGCGATAAGCAAAGTCGCAAAGAGAAAGTAGCGGTTACACTCAAAATACGCGCCGTGTAAACTGGCCCTTATAAATAGCACCCTCTCACAGTGGATCAACCAGTTGGCTGATGACAGCCTGAAACCAGCTGTTCACATGATCAAGGAGGACCATCAGCCTAACGATGGATCGTTAACACCCTGATGGTTGTTTGCTATTCACAGAGGGCTGAGTGATACTAGCAATAACAATATTACTCTGTTTGAGAGACGTTTATTTTCTAAACACAACGTCCCAATGGCTTTTAAACCCCAAAATACATTACGGCAGACTGGTTCATCCCAAAAATCCAGTCCCCGGGCACAAACAGAGTAATACTGTGTAAACTTTAGAGGCCATATTATTAGCTTATTTGTTCATACTGCGGCAATATAAATCTACGTCACAGATGGTGTGTTCGCGTGTAATCGGATTTCCCGTGATTAAACATGGCTTGAAGTTCAAAATCACTTTTAAAGCAAAATTAAAGTGATTATCATTTTGTTTACAAAAACGAACATATTTAAATGATAAAATATATATATTTTGAGCAATTTTATGAATAGTAGAAAAATCATGTCAGTGGACCTTTAAGGGCAGCAGTGTGTCCTCCTTCGACACCCAGATGGATCACTTTTTTTTACTTGTTTTAATAAATCTGCTGTCGCTCGTGTCCAGTTGGTCCAGAACGCTGCTGCAAGGCTTTTAACAGGAACTAATAGAAGGTCTCACATCACACCAGTTTTATATGATCTGCATTGGCTCCCTGTTGAATTTAGAATTCATTTTAAAATCTTGGTATTAACTTTTAGAGCGTTAAATGGACAGGCCCCCCAGTACATCACAGAAATGCTGATCCCTTATTCTCCAGCCCGCACCCTTCGTTCTTCAGCATTGAACCTTCTAAAGGTCCCTAAGACCCGGTTTAAAACTCGGGGTGACCTTTCCTTTCAGGCCGTAGCCCCCCGGCTGTGGAATGCCCTGCCCCTGTCTCTTCGTGTGACCACCTCTATTGATTCCTTTAAAACGCAGCTCAAGACACTTTTATTCAGACAAGCTTTTAGATAAATGTTTTTATTTAGTGTTTTTATCAATTGTTCTTGTTTTTATCAGCTGTTCTTATTGTTTTGATTAATCAGATTTTACTACAGTAATTCTTCTGTTTATTTTAATATTTTATTTATATGTTGTACAGCACTATGTGATTTTATCTGCGAAAAGTGCTATATAAATAAACTTTACTTACTTACTTACTTACTTTTAACTTTAAAGCTGCATTGTAACAAATTTTCAGTGCGTTTTCCATTATCGCTGAACAAATGAACAGGTCTTTGCATGATGGCGGCAGCAAGGTGTGGCAGCTCGGCAGGTGCTGCTATTTCTTCCTTCCAAAAACCATCTAGGAAGCTGCCTGATTACTTTGCTTTACCCGGGAATGGGAAAATAAAGCCTTTCTTTCCAAGAAACACCAGAATTCAACATCTACTTCATGTGCTGAACGTGGTTCTGTACATGGTGACAATCATCACCACACAAATGTTTGGTGGCTGGCTGGCAGCGTGGGAACGCTCAGCTGCGCTCCCACTGGAGGAACACGCCGCGCCGCTGGACACCTGGAGTCAGTTCGTGCTGTTTAATCACGTCTTGGATCAAGGGAAAGTGCTCGTCCCGTGTACACGGTGTCAGAGCGGACCGAGGACACCGCTGACACGCGAAACAACAAACCGGGAAAGTGCTACTCTCTTCTGCATCGTTCTTCTACTGTGTGGAGACGTGCACCTGAATCCTGGACCCGTGGATTTACCTGCGGCTCCACTGAAACTTCAGCAGGTAGACGCCCTCCTCTCAGGAGTACGAGGTGATATCACAAACAATTTGACAAAAACACTGACAAACACGACTTTCCTGCGACCTACAAACGCGCTACAGACTATCGTAATTCACAAACAGAAGGAGACTAAACTTTTTCAAACGGTTAATCATGCCCGCGTCCTGTGGAATCCCAACAATAAACCTAAGGGGATCTTCGGAGGACATATTAACATCCGGAGCATCATATCTAAGTCTGAACAGATTAAACATTTACTGACGGATTCAAACCTGGACTATCTCTGCCTCACAGAAACGTGGTTATGTCCTACAACTCCGTTATCTGTGTTCACTGTTTCTGGATATAAAACTTATAGACGCGACAGGGGGGAGGGGAGGGGTGGAGGGGTTCTGATATATGTCAAAGAGAGTTTCCAAAGTAATGAAATCAATATAAAGAACGATGAATTAGAATGTGTAGGAGTTACAATTACGCTTTCTCCTGAAATGTCTTTTGTTGTAATTGCCATTTACCGCCCCCCAAATGCCACAAGCACATTTTTTACAGAACTATCTAAAATGCTTAAAATGGTTGAAGGAAAAGAGGTTCTACTAATGGGAGATATGAACCTAAACTGGGTTGATAAAGCACGCAAAAAGAACCTTAATGAAATAATGAAATCTTTCCAGATGAAACAGATCATAAATAAACCCACAAGAATAACAAAAACTTCTCAAACACTCATAGACTTAATCTTTACAAACAAACCGGAAAGGATAATGAAAACATATAATTTAATAACTGGATTATCTGATCATAACCTTACACTAGCTGTCAGAAAATTAAATAAAACAAGATACAGGGACCAAAATCAACCAAAAAATACTCAAAACTTATATTTTATCTCAAAGAAGGATTCGTCTCTATTGGAAAATGAATTAAAGCAAACAAACTGGAATGATATAATAGAAAACAAGTCATGTGAGAAAGCATGTAATGATTTAACATCAATCTTAAAAAATATTTTATTAAAATACACAAAGACGAAAAA